>QGMG01001176.1:0-11514 GCA_007825325.1 Lachnellula cervina
ATATATATATATATATATATATATCACACAGAGCTCTTTTCCTCCGTTGGAAATAATCAAGTCACGTTCCAATGATTCATTCTAGCAATCTTGAGAATCTAAGCCTAGCAAATAAGAATAATGCGGTCTCTTAAAAGTATTAGATAATTCGATGCGCGCATTCCCGGGAAAGATTATCACTGCAGGGTGATGCGCGAATTAAGATCTGTTGTCAGTCGAGTCAATATTTAAGTAGTACATGTATTCATCCCTAAGATATCATATAGTAGTATATTTCTTATAAGGTTGCTAGCTAAATTTCAAGAACGGGCTGCTCTAAAAGCCAGCTGCTATGTTTCCGGGCTATGGCCTCTAAATGTAGCGGGTTTGGCCACCAAACATACTTGTCATTATCTCGAATCATTAGTATTCATCCCCCTAGTTGCTTCATCGCACAAGAGACAGAGACCTTTGTCTAAGTATAGTACGAGAAGGCTTATATACCAAAGGCAATGGAGTATCATCTTTCGGGTCAGGGTAAAACCCATCCTCTTGATCAAGCAACCAATCGCCCTTCAACAACTGCTTCTGCAGCTTTTCATACGACACAGCCCAAGTGAAACCCCCTGACAATTCCCATTTCGAGAGCTGAGGAGGACTCGGTTGCCATTTGGACGCTCGCATCTCATCTTTTACACTGAGGCCTATGGAACAGAAAACCTTCCACTGGACCTCTTTCTGTAAGGCAGTTTGCAGGCCAATCATTGCGTTAGCCCATAGCGGGCCATGGCCTTGACCAATCCCCCCCAATTTTACGGATCTCATGATCTCGCTACACTTCTGGCAGTTGCAAGCAAACCTTTCGATAAACGCATGCGTCATCTCATGAAGCAGAACACAGATATAGTATTCCTCGTAGCTCAGATGAAACTGATTTAGGAACAGCGACTGTCTTGGATGTATACATATAGTGATATGCTTTTGGACGACGTCATAACGGCCTGAAAACCGACGTGGCTGCATAGGTTTAACGTCTGCGGTGATTGTCATACCGCGGGTTACTTTGAGCAGGCTATTGAAGAAAAACACCTTGTCAAAAATAATGTACCATTGCGATAGTAGGTGCTCTAAAACATGTAGCTTAGTGTTGATAGGAACGGGGCTTTTCATAATGGCTAGTTCTTCCGTATCAAGTCTTGAAAGGGTAGCCTTCGTACGGTGTGAGTAGAGAACTTCTCCGATGTCTGATGGGTAATATGATTTGAGCCTAAGCTCTCCTCTGAGTTTGTAATCCATCTCGATTCGAGGATATCTGTTGTTGGGGTGAATTTCTTGATTGTTTCGGACTTGAGAGGCTATTTTAGAAAACATAATAGATCAAGTCGTCCTTGTGGGTTAGTAAGATAAAGAATATTGATATCTGTAGACAGCTTTGATATGTTCTAGTATCATCAGATTGGTGTAGAAAATAACAGAGTCTTTCGGATAACTTTTAGAAAGTGTCGCAAAGAATTATCCTACTTCATATATATTACCATAGAAACGTATTTACTTCTGTCTCAACTGTTTAGACAATGGCATTGTTGTTCATTATAAAGAAACGGTCCCTCTCTCTTTATCTAGTAAACATTGTTTGTTATGTTCAGAAAGAAAAGAGAATTCGGAAAACGGGTCGCATCTTTGTTCTTTCTAACTTGCTATGTGCAAATTAACGGAGTAATATCATGACTTATGCCGTAAGTGAAGGTATTTAATTATTAATAATGCTTTATTTGATGCTCTAAATATAGAGAACGGAAAACAGCATAGTGCCGGTGTCAAAGTCTGAACCGTGTGGGCCGGTGAGTGTGTGGTGGATATCCTCGATAGTAGGTGAAAGGCTTTATTAAGAGCCTATAAAGCAAGAGCATCGTCACTATATCTCGGCTTTCTGTACCTCAACGTAAGATTCAGTGCAATACTTGCTCTTCCAGCCTACGAAAACTTGAACAGTTAGTATATTTTCCTAGAATTCCTTTAGATGTGCAAGGCACTGGTAGGCAAAAACCGGGCGAGACGACGAAAAGTACTTTACCTCCAGTTTCAGATCAGTAGGAAGCGTCCAATCCTCAACCGCTTGTGCTTCTGCAGCTGTCAACTCAAATGGAAAAGAGCTCCTCAGATCCTCGTCCTCTACAAACGGCATCTCTGGAGTGGTTATGCTGACGCTCCGTAGGTTGGGTAACCGTGCCCACTTCTGCTGCAAGAGAGAAACAAGCCAACCCGAACCTGCTGTTATGTCCAAGAACTTTGCGTGTTTTAGATCATCGTAGTAAACCTGTAGGTTTTCGAGAGACCGTGGTAGGCGCCTGTGAAGGTCATCTCCATATAAAGCAAATGAGATTAAAAATACATGCAAGGTAGACAAAGTCTTTAGATTGGTAAAACGGCGGAGACAGATACCGGAATATATAGGGAAGGAGTATCCCCACCCCGTAGTAATCTTTGTCCGAGTCAGCGTCAAATTTTCCAATGAAGAGCGTACGGGGTATAGTGTTTTGACAAAAGAGGTGCATGTAAATTCCCTCGGTGGCAGGCCTGCGTAGTGTAACGCATATCCATCTTGATTAACCTCATATGCCAGTGACTTGAGAAACTGAGGCATTCGAAACAGCTCGGCTAGTGATTTATCATCAAATCCGCGGTCGATGAGTGAGATATTAACGATCTGAGACGTCGACGTAGTATGGCCGACCTGGTTTGGGAGCTCCGATACTCCCCAGATCATAGGCTTGATGACTCGAACGCTTGTGATACTAGGAAGCCAGAAGAGAGGCGCCACCTCTGACATAGAGACGCAGAAAGTGGTGGCAGTTGGATTTTCTAATGTGGGTGAAGATGTAAAAGTCTGAACAAACTTGGTCAACTGATCAGGAGAACGAATATTGTTCATCTGTCTGCAGAGCAAGTCCTGTAGGAGATTATAGAAACGTCTGCAGGTGAGTATAAGTCGATATAGAGTGTAATTTTGCCAGATCGCGAGTTTCGCGGCATATCTAATAGATTCAGCCCAGGCAATAGAGGTTGGACTTTGGTCGAGGACGGGGTTGGCTAGAAGGTTTTCGAGAACTATACCCCCTAGAATCTCGTCCGGCAGTTCCAAGAGTTGTCCCATTATAATGTACTTGTAATAGGTTTAGATACTTGAAATAAAAAATACAAGTTGCCTAAAAGGTAAGATTGATTTTGCAGAAAGAACTATACTAAGACGCTAAGCATAACACTTAATAAGTACCTATATATAGCCTATTACGAATATATTTTAGTTAAAGATAAGATTTACATATATATATATATAAGATAGTAAGTTTACGCTATAATATAATAGCGAGAAAAAAATTAGTTAATTTATTTATGTATATATTAGTAAGTATATAATTATAACTACCTATCTACCTATAAGCCGTATTCTTTCATATACTAAATTATCCGCAGATAGTAATAATATTCTATGATGTATTATACCTCTTCGTGCTATATTATACTATAGTGCGAGTTGTAGTAAATTAAGTCAGCGAGTTATTGCTAGTGCCCCACCAGCCCGCTCTCCGAGGCTCAGCCTCGTTGCAAGGCTGCGCTTATTAAAATTCCGTAAGCATTTCTGTATGCTGATTGATGTATTAGTTACCGTCATTTCACCCCTCTATCTACCTCTATTTATTCGATCTCTCCACAGAATTTTTCTCTACTTCCTTATCCTTTCATATAAAAAACCCAAATCATTTCCGATGAGATTGCTTCTTTTTCTATTTTCTATCACTATTGCACTTCTAGCAATCGCGTTTGGACGAGACTCAATCACCAGCCAGTTTACAGCACTCACCAACCTCTTCACGAACACCACATCTTTCGAAAGCCTGCCAATTATCTCACGGGTGATCTACAGCGGCGTACCGAAGCCAGCAAATATGACCGTCGCTCGAGCAATTTGCAAAGCGTTCCTCGCCGTCGAACAAGCCGAGGGTGTAGGCGCCCGAGTCCGACGCAGCATTGGAACACCACAGTTGCGAAACTTTTCGCCCTTCCTAATGCTCGACCACTTTACATCTTCACCGGGATCGGGGTTTCCTGACCACCCACATCGCGGACAAGAGACCATTACGTACATGCTGCAAGGGACTTTCGATCATGAAGATTTCGTTGGCAACGCAGGCACAATTGAAGCCGGTGATCTGCAATTCATGACAGCAGGGAAAGGCATAATGCACTCAGAGATGCCGAGGGATAGCCCAGATGGCACGCCTGTTGTTGGTATGCAGTTATGGGTTGATCTGCCTCAGAAGTTGAAGAAATGCGAGCCAAGGTACCGAGACCTACGAGCGAAGGAGATTCCCAACATCGACGTTGATGAAGGCAAGGTCCATATCAAGATTATCAGCGGCCAAAGCCACGGAGTCGACAGCGTGAAGGAACTAGCATACACCCCAGTTTGGATCTTCGATATCGAAATTAAACCCGGCGGCAAAGTCACTCAACAACTCCCAGAAGGATGGAACGCTTTTGCCTTTACTTTGGGAGGAAGTACTGCTTTCGGAGTCGGGAAGAATCAGACGAATGTGGGTCAATACTATAATGTAGTCTTTGAGCAGGAGGGAGATGAGATCTTTGCTCAAGTAGACGCATCTGCTAAAGAGAATGGCCGTTTCTGTAAGTTGTCTCCTGCTGCCTATCTTCGCTTATGTTCGTCCTGTCTTCGCGCATTTTCGCAGGAATAACCCGCTCGAGTTTGCACAACCGTAGCAAAAAGGTATTCCAGTGATAATCGACGCCGCCGCCGCCATAGCAGGAACCCTGAATGCACAGCCAGCCTATCACCGCTTCGAGTGAAGCGGCTTTTTCTTTTCTCCTATTCAGCTCTAAAATTGGCAAAAAAATGAATTTTCAATTGCGTTCGCCGGGAATCGAACCCGGGGCCCATCGATACAATGACTAGGTGCTATTCTAGCCTATTGGCAACAATGACTAGATGCTATTCTAGCCTATTGGCAACGATGGATTTTACCACTAAACCACAAACGCTTGTATGTTTTTGTTGAAGGAATCTGCTTATTTTGATACTTATCGACAAGACTCGCCAAAGTCTGATTTGTGCGGCCAAGAGCGAATGAGAGCTTGCCTTTGTTAATTGTGGGGCGTTTGGCGCTTTTTTCCCGGCAACGGTGGATTTTACTAATAAACCACAATCGCTTTTGTCTCCTTTAGTTTTCCTTCCTTAGTGAAATTTTAAACTGGGCCCCACCACCTTTATGTCTCGCTTCTGGATTTCTGTTTCTTCAAAAACCCTTGATTTTCATTTTCATTCTGATAATATTTGGTCTACTATTAATCATTCAAAGGATCGAGCTAACGCCCTGCAGATCTAGTAGCAGGCCAGCCCCTCGATCAAAAAGTTGTCCAATATGGACCCTTCGTCCTCAACACGCAAGCAGAAGTTCACCAAGCGATCATGGATTTCCAAACTCACTCAAACGGATTTGAAAGGGCTGAAGGTTGGGAGAGTGAGATCGGGAAGAAGATGATGCATTAGAGGGGATTCACGATGAGATGATGCATGGATTCAAGTTGAACCGACAATAATGATTAGCAATGAGAAAACAATTGAAATTATAGTCTGACGTATGAGCGAAGAGACAGAGGTTCAACCGCTATACATCTAAATAGCTAGGAGCAATTCAAAGGCAATTCCAAGACTTAATAAGAAGCTGTTTACATTGTTCTTGAGTTTAGCACTGATACATGCATGGATTAAGACCGGTCCAAGGTTTCAGAAATACATAAGCTCTCCTGCGAGATTAATCATTGCTACCGATTGAACTCCCTAGTAGTAAGTTTAACGTTAATGCTTACAGATCTAGCCCCCTCTCAACCAAAACAATCAGGCCTCGAACGTGAGATTATTAGCAGCAAAAGCTAATTCATCAGATTTGTAACGTCTGAAAAAGTCCTCAAAGGTCACCGGCGCAATATGAGGATAGTGGGTATTGTCCAAGTTTTTCTTCAAGCGAGTTTCTTCCTTTTGGCTCCAAAACCTTTGAAAAATGTTAATTTCATATGCCTGCTGCTGTAACTGGGAGGAAATTCTTTGAACTAATATTAAGTTATATTGGAATAGTAATAGGGAAACTCACTTGGGTATCCAAGCCATAACATCAGTAGGGTTTGTCTGCAAACTCTCATGCATGCTCTAGTACAAGTCTTCTAATGAACCAAGATTGTGGAGATTGGGTTCATAACCGTAGACCTTGGCGAATATCTCTGCGATTTCAAATAGGCTTTTGCGATCTCCGAGGACTGTTAAAATTAGCCTTTCCCCCTTATGATAACTCATAATAGGTTACAGTAGACTTACACTGCTGTATTCCAACCGCTGTTCTGTCTATCGCCACTGCTGCTGTATAATCGGCTGCAGTTCCATAAGTTTTTGACTCTCATATCTCATGGCCTGTACCCCAGTAGGAAAGCTTCTTTTGCTTTGGGTCCCAGATTTGCATAAAGTCGCTCCAGAATGTCTCCATGAAGACTCCGATGAGGATGTGAACACCCTCAATATCTCTTGACTCTAGATATTTCATGATCTCTTTGCATGGATCTTTTGGAGGAAGAGCACCGTATGGGATGTTGGTAATATCAACCGAGAAGTCGCCAGCAATGTACCGTGGAACATTCTTCGCCACGCAGGTATCAATCAGAAGTTTCTGGCCCTCGGACATGAGTTCTGCGTTGCTAAGATAGCAGCAGATTACCACATTGGTCCCTGTCATAAAAGAATGTAGCGCATCTTTGTCATTGAACTCTCCTTTAACAATGTGGATCCTGTATGAAGCAATGCCGGACGGTGGAAGCTTGCTCGGGCCTCGACAGAAACCGCGCACTGAAACCCCGGGTTTTTGGAGTAAGCTTTTGACTACACAAAGGGCAAACTTTCCGGTAAATCCAGCGATTCCAATTGTTTGAGCCATCTTGAAGTTGGGTAATTTCAATGTGGATGAGGTTTGACGCTTTATACGCAGATTTGATTGCTAAGAGGCAAGGGATGATCAATGTGAGTAGACTCGACTCCGGAATCAGAAGTCTATTTATACTTGAAATCACTATCTCCTTGTCTCGGCACATAATAGTTAAACGGAGACAATGGTTAGTCGTATTCTACTCTAGTGCCTTACTTATGATACTTGTTCCCCAAACTTTAAGATAATACTTACAAATGTAAGCAAAATAGTCTGCGGGAGCCGTGACTTTCACCTGTAAGATATTGGTAGTAGTTAAAGTGACTTAAGACAGTCAGAACCCGTCACTGCTTTGTAACAGGGGATCGTCAGCGGGAAATAATGTCTAGCAAGCGAAGGTCCCCATGGGTGCTAGGTTAGGACCCAGACCCAAGGGCCAAGGTATGGGGCCCCCGACCCGACCTATGGGTTTTAGGGGTCTGAAAAGGGGTCACATGTGGCCGTCGACAGCGTGTGAAACGAGTTAAGTTGAGTTTATATCTAGATGTAAATTTAACTTGACTGGACTTGATTCTACTCAAGTCGATTTATGAAGTACGTTATGTTGAGTTTTATAGACAAGCTAGTGGCTGATATAACTTAGTATTGCTTGTAAGTGTTCCCCCTGTTCAATCAATCCCCTGATTCCTCTCCAAAGTTCTAGAAGGCTCCGAGATCTCTTAACATCCGCACTCGACAAACCAGTTGACTCTCGTACCGTGCAAACCTAGCTAGAGTGACTTCTCGGTATCCCGAAGAATCCGCTACCTGGCCCCAACAACTCGCTAGAACAGATCAAGTCCCTCCTGCCAACTATAATATCAGTTCCCAGAATACGTAAGCTTAGTACAGGATCCCATTTCTGAATTGACGGTTTCCATTATACGCGCCTGTATCCAATTCCTTCAAACATCCATCCAACCGATTCCGCAAGACTACCGTGCCCAGTATTCACGTCCGACTTCCCCTTCCACCCTACTACCTGCGATACTAACCATAAGCTAACCTAGGGCCATACAGACCGACCGATTCCCAAGCATAGGCGAGCCTTGTGTTAAAAAGTCCTGTACCTTCATTTGCTATCCTCAATCCATACATTAATTCCAGCTGCAGTAGAAAAACACCTAGAGTCTAGATTTGTGGAAAAAAGAAAAAACTCTCGCCCTAAAGTTCTCCTCGTAACTGCAACCACGATGTCTCATCTTCCTTTGATCAGCTATCCGAACCCCTTAAGCTCCTTATCTCTCCCTAAACCCTGAGTATAGATCCTGTATTTCGTGTTAATATAAACTCGGAACTCCTGGATTATAGGCGAGTGGAAGGAGTACGGTAGCGCTGCTATTTCTACCTTGTGATGAAAGAACTATTCAATCACTTTACTATACTCCGGGACTGTGTCGATTAAGCGCGGCCTGGCCGGGCAGGGTGGAAGCAAGTATATTAGTGATATGGTGATATAGTGGGTATAGACTGAGATTTCTTGAGCTCGTGAAGGTAGGAAATCCTCAATATGATGTAATGCTTGTGTATTCAAAAGGTAGACTTTGGGTTATGTTACTAAAGTCAAGTATATACCAATTTATAAGTTGGCTTGATAGTCAAGCGGCTTACTGATATAAAGATCTTTTCATATCCCTGACCACAATCAACTAAGTAGCCTCATAACATGCTTCTACGTGTAATCCCCATACGTTTAAAGAGTGAGGTTTCTTTTTTTATTAAGAGACCAGCTACTGTATTGTACATGAAAAGCTCGTTTCCCGCAGTAAGCTATAGCGTGAAAGTCGCGGCTATTGCAAGTACAAGTAACAAGCAGTCAATAAGGCAAAGGCCGCAAGCCATATCCACGCGACCTACCCACCGGCCCTCGCGCTCGCACTTAATACCATAAACATCGATCCAGGCTTGCTCCCGTCCACCAACCATTACTCTTCGATCAAACAATCTACCTCTTCCGTCCCTTCCCATTCTTCTTACCCTGTACCTGCTTCCTCTTCTCCGCGCTCTTTGAACCCAAACCCACGCCGCCTTCCGCGCCCTCGGCATCCTCTTCCTCCCGCCTAACAACCTCCGCAAGCCCACTCGTACTCCCACCGATACCCGTCTGCACGCCACCGTCACCGCCCATCTCCATCGCAGCAGCAGTCCAATCGATGGTTCGAGTAGGCCTACCTATGCCCATGAGAATGTTGCTCGTCAACATCATGGTCTTGCCACCAGGAGCGGGTCCGCTACCGAGTCGTCCACGGCCTGCTTCCTCCATGTCCATTCCGCCCATCTCGAAATCTCCATTGAGCATGGCAGCCACCTCCATGTCAAGATCCACATCCCTCAACAAGCTCTCCGTCCACCGCATCACAACCCTGAGCTTGCCCCGACCCATCGCCTCCCTAATCTCCTGCCATTGCCTCACTTGCCCCACTAACCCCCCATTAAAGTCAAACGGCCCACTGCGCCCTAGATGCCCTGCGACCGAAAGCCAGTGCCCCTTAATCCCATCCTCGTACACGCGATTCAGAAGCTCAATCTCCGCATTAACGCCATCCACCTCTTTTCCCGACGCGTTGGGTGGGGCGTGCAGCGTCTGGTGCAGGGAATCGATGTATGCGTACCAGGTGGAGAGTTCTTTTCTGGTGTTTTTGGGCGAGAACTCGAAGATGGGGAGCCCGGAGTGCGAGAGGTCGAAATCGGTGCGTTTGTTGACTCTGCTGGCGCTTTGTTTCAGGAAGTGGGAAAGGAACGGCTCTTCGGTGCGCGTTGGGTAGGTGGTGCAGTGTGCTTTGGGGAGGGCGAAGACGAGCCATGATGTTGGGGCTGGGTTCGGGAGGTTGGGTTGTGGCACTGGCTGGGGTTGTGGACGGCTGGTGGGATGTGTCGATGTTGGCGGAGTGAAGAATTCCGTGTTGCCTGATTTTGGGGATGTGGGGTTGATGGGGTGTTGTGGTGGTGTTCTGATCTCTCGGTTTAAGGTATAGAGATTGAACAATGGTCGAGAGAGGTAGAACCAGATCCAAGTCTCGGTTGTCTGGATCACAGCTCCAGTATCAGGATCCGTATATGTAGCCGGCCTATCCCATCAGCATCAGCACCAGCACATGAAAAGCTTCAGGGGGGTAGGGGGGTGAAAATTACAACTCAACCTCGTAGAAATCCACCCTTTCTCCGATCTCCTTGTCATAACTGCTCAAAAGCACATTCCTCGGCTTACTCGTCCTCAAATCATCCGGCGTGAAATCATAAAACTCCAAACTCTGACACGAAACCTTCTTCTGCATGCGCCCCTCCTGCTCCTTCAACAACAAGTAGTCCAGCAATCCCCTGCCCGTCTCCTTATCCACCTCCATGTCCACACTCAGCGCGGTAGCTTTCGGTCCCGTGCCGTCCAGATTCCGCTTCACGCCTCGTGCGCCATCTAGACTTATGCCCAGACCTAGACCCGAGCTGGCAACACCAGACATGTCGTACAGTGCTCTCTGGGCAGGAGGGAGAGATGCTTGTCTTGCGAGGACGGATGATGGGGTTTGGGGTAGGTGGAAGGGTTGTTCGTTTTTGAGACCCAGGACGGCGTGGAGGCGTTCGCTGGTGTTGATGACGAGGGGCATGCGATCTTGTCTGTGCCGTGCGAGTGTGTTCCACGCGTCGAGGTTTCTGTTTTCGTCTTCTGCGTCGTCGAGGAGGTGGGAGGCAGTGGAGGTTGCGTCTAGGAGGGGAGGGAGGCGGAAGGGGAGATTCAATGGTGGTGGGAGGGGTGTGGGGAAGGCGTTTTCTGGCAGAGGAGGCGGTGAGGAAGGGCAGCGTATGGTGAGGGGGCGAACCATGGGGCTGGAAAGACTGTCCATGGTTGAGTTGAGGGGATGTTGTAATGGAGTTAGGATCTGCTTGGAAGATTTTGTTGGGCAGTTCTCCTTGATATAACTTGGAAGGATTAATTCAGTGTGATATCAGACTAGTTAAAAGGTAATTGTGAATAATATATGGTGTTATCTTCCAAGAGGTAGGTAGTGCCGAATGAGATGAGAAGAAGGAAACAATCCACAAGTAACTTGAAGATTCAATACCAGCTGGTGAAAAATATGAATGTATTAAAGAGAATGAGCTGCTCTATAGTAGCAGTGAATGTCATAAAAGTAGCACCAGAAGAGAAGATCAGAACCAAAAACTGGTAAGAACAGGAAAGGATGTAGTCCTCGAAGCCGAACCGAAACAGAGAACCGAAGCGTAAACTGGTTCCATGTAAAATCAACGCTTGATATCGAATGGTAAAGTGAGAACCGAACGCTCAGCTTAAGCTCGAAGGTGAAATATAGCAAGCAAAGCCCCTCTTCCGCTTTCGATATTGTACTGAAAGTGAATAACTCCCAAGACAGAATTTGCAAACCAAAACATGTCTTTCAACTCAGCCCAGCCCTAAACAAACCAGCACTTATTCCTACGATAAAAGCAAACTTAACCTGGAATTGCAACAACTCACACAAAAATCCCATACCACGAGATTGATAAACCAAACTCC
>QGMG01001177.1:0-11510 GCA_007825325.1 Lachnellula cervina
CGATGCTGATTCTGGTGGGAGTATTGAGGTAGGGGAGACTGATATCGAGGTGTTCGAACGATGCTGATCTTGGACAGGTTGTCAACGCAGAGATCAGATGCTGACGAGGGTATGTAATTCGAGCGCTACGCATAGGAGGATCGAGCGATGTTGATTCTGGCGAGAGTATTGAGGTAGGAGAGACTAATGAAGTGTTCGACCGATGCTGAACTTGAATGGGGGTGTCAACGCAGGAGATCCGATGCTGAAGGGAGACTGAGCAATGCTGACGAGGGTATGTAATTCGAGCGCATAGGAGGATCGAGCGATGCTGATTCTGGTGAGAGTATTGAGGTAGTAGGAGAGACTGATGAAGTGTTCGAACGATGCTGAAGGGAGACTGAGCAATGCTGACGAGGGGATCTAATTCGAGCGCTGCGCAGAGGAGGCAAGCTAGATTATTGATGCTCATCGGGAAGTATTTGCTAGGCTGTCCTTTGCGGTGAGTATCCTTTCGTATTATAGATGTTCTGGTATTGTTAATGCGTCGGGGATGAGTGGCCTCGACGGTGTAGCAGCAGGTAATGTTTCGGAAGGTTTGATCGAGTATTGGACTTGATTGGAATGGTCATCGGAATGCTGGTGTCGTCGGCTTGGTATGTCCACTCCAGATAGATAATAAACTAAATTTTAGCAGTTCCATTAACTTTGTTACCTTGACATGAATAGCTGTCGTTGTTGCTCGAGCAGGGTTCCTGTGTTTGTTCCTATGTCTATTCCTCCCCTACCTGTCGTCCCTCAAGGAAGGCTTCACCCAGGCGCATCAGGTGATTACCTTTATAGTTACTTTTAGGTAGGGAAACCCCCCAACACCGTCCAGAATGGTGCACAGTTGTTAACAATGCATGATTATAATACACAGGTCAGTTTTTCATATCGAATTGTTATGGGAAGCAGGGAGTACGAACCTGGAGGCTGAAAGCAAGACAGAAGACATACCTTTAATCACCTCTACGTTTCCGCCCTGTCCTCCCTGTCCTCCCTGTCCTTCCTGTCCTCCTCATACTACCTATTTAAAGCACAAGACGATGCAGATCAAGCAGAAGGCAGCTCAAATTTCAAAGCAATACGCAGAAATGGCGGAGTATTAAGCAAGTCCAAGAGCAGTATACAAACCCCCCCACCATCATCCATTTTAGCCCGAGCACGACTTACCATCATTCGCGAGCGATACCACGAGTTTGCCCCATGGCGGTTGCCCTCGTATTCTCTAATCATACAGTTGCTTACCCATGGAGCGGCCTCCTCGTACAGGGAACACCCCCTATTACCCAACACTTACAGCAGAGCTGGCGCCTCACAGCGAGCACCATCGAGCAGACACTCTCAAGAGACAATCTACCAACTCAGCACTCACAGCAGAACCCCTCACAGCGAGCGCCATCAAGCAGAATACTCCCAAGAGACCATTTCCTAACCCAACACTTACAGCAGAGCTGACGCCTCACAGCGAGCACCATCCAGCAAGACACCCCCAAGAGACCATCTCCCAGCGCAGCTTTCCCGAGAGACCGTCTCCCCAACACAGCATACCAATCTCAAATCCTCCTCAACGAATTACATACCCTAGGTAGCTCTAGATGCTATAACGACGAGAGGAAATACTGTGCTTCTGCGACTGCTAGTAGCCCCCCCCAGACCACCGGCAGGGAATGCCAAACAACGGGGATAGACACGCCCTTGTCAAAAGTAAGATATTCATGACCGGAGCCCCTAACTTTACGAATAGGAACATAGGCCGCCATCCACTTACACACAGTGCTATCTGCAAAGGTCGAGACGTCGTGGTTCAGCGAGTTGAGTACATGCAAATCTCCAAATCCACCTCCATCTAAGTATTATAGTATTAGCGAAGCAGAATTTCCTACGAGACAACAGACAATTATCAAATCAAGATGCGAACTTGCCTCTATCCTTGGAATCTCTCCCCCCTTTCCGATAGCAGCACTCCCTACACAACGCAAACACGTTCTCAAATCATGACATCGAATTTTTAACACGACACGGACGCAAATCACATACTCAGGGGCGCGAAACTCATCACAAGCTTGCAAACATGGGCATACAAAACGCCAAGGGCTCTTAATCAGGAGGCACTTGAACTCACCACAGCAGACTCCCTAGTCTGCATTGACAGCATAAACAAAATTTCCTCCGGTACTCATCCTTCAGCAACACACACACTGCCATGAAAAGGCCGAAAATTTCAAGGCCCTTACTTGAGAAACCACACATACCGAAAACACAACCACAACCCCTTTCTATGCTGATCTGTACTTACAGGAAGTCGGTCACAGAAACTAAAAATCCAATCCCAAACACCCAAACACCCATCTGAGGAAAACGCACCCCGAACGCATAAAACCTTCACATACAATACATACAATTTTACAAGTAAGCAGGAAGATAAACCGCAACCCCGACTACAGAAAATTCAACATTCATCGGATGAAAACACACCGCACGCTTTACAAAACATCGAATCTTCATCAGACGAAAACGCACCACACAACACGCAAGACATAAAACTTTCGCACACATAGCATTAAATTATCCCACGGCTTGCAGGACATCATTATCATCAGCTAGCTAGCTGGCTACAAGGCGATTATGCATTAGGTTTTAACTAACAATCTCATTCTATCACTTATCATTGCATTTGCATTTGCATTGCATCAAATCACATTCTCTACATATCCTCACGAAGCTCACTCACAGCCAAAAGAGTCACAATCAAGCAGGTGCAGGTGGAGTGAGATAGATAAATCACGGATCACTCGCAACATACACCACGCACTTCTTAACACATATCACTCAACACATATCACTAAACACATATCACACAACACATATCACTCAACACATATCACTCAACACATATCAATATTTCGACAAACATAAACATCTCACTCAAAGCACAAGCATAAGCACAAGCAAAACAAACCAAACCAAGAAAAGCTTGCCCAATCCAGTCGCTTGACAGCTCCATACTGTACCATTATAGTTACAGTATTTCAAATACACCGTCGTACCGCGTTCATTATACAGCAGCGAATGCAAGTTCATGATTTCACAACTCACATGCATACAAACATGAATAAGGCTTCCAGTATACTTAGTACTGAACCGAACACACACACAACACAACACATATAACACACATAACATAACATATCAAAGCGAAACACTGTAGTGAGGTCAAGAGAGCAAGCAAGCACACGAACACGCACACGAACACACAAGCACAAGCACAAGCAAAGAAAGGGGGCTGCGGGTCAAAGGATTTCTTATTTCACGGACGACCGACCGGCCATAAACGCCTTGCAAGCCTTGCAAAGAAGCAGTCAGTCCGTAGAGTAATGTAAGTAAAGGTTCGCTCATGCCTTGTCATGACATGTCGTGTCATGCAAATGAGCGAGCGAGCGTAGCACTCAAGGTATCATATCATACCATACCATACCATACCATGCCATATCCGCGCATCGTACAAGTCCTCCCCCTCCCTCGCCACCCCACCCCTCAATAAAACGACTCAACCATAGTATCCTTATGCGTCGTATTAATAGCCCCCGCGCCCTGCCCCTCCCCAAGTCTAAACACGCTCTCCACAACACTCAACTCCGTCGCCGTAGTATCCAGCCCCGTCACCGCCAACCAATCGTTAACCACCATGCCCGCGCCCACCACACTGCTTCCACGGTTCACACTCCCGGCCACCAGCGGCACCTGCAGCAGGCTGCTCAGCTCGTCCTGGTCCTGGATGCTGGTCTTGGGGTGCACGATGCCGCCCTGGTTCGAGAGCGCCATGTACGAGCCCACGAGCACGTTGTCCGCGATCGTCTGCCGGAATACTTCCACGCCCAGCACGTCCGCGATGATCTCCTCGGTTTCGCGCTCTAGGTCCGGGTGCACGAGCGCGACGTGGTCGTTGGATACGATTACGTTGCCCAGTGCTGAGAGGCGTTCTTCTATTCTCTGTTTTTCCATCGTCTTTGTTAGGCGATCTTCTTTTGCGCCGGCTGGGGCAGGGGAGAGCAATGCACGTACCTGTATCTTGACACCATCCGGTAAACTATTCCTCAGATGCTGTAGTTCTTGATCCGTCGTGCTGGTTGGTACTAACAGACCTTTCTTGTTGCTATCCCCAGTATGCAAATCAGCCATTTTCCTTTTCATTTTCCTATCCCCAAACACCATCCCTCTCCTCCCAACCCAAACCTTCCCCGCACGTAGAATATAGAAGCAACATACCCAGCAGTCAACCGTCCAATAATCCTCGTGCCCGCAATCGTCGCATGCGTAATGGGAATCACATCCGCCAGCTCAGCCTCAAAGACGCTGTAGAAGTTCTCGCTCGCGCCAACCGCCACCAGCGCATATGAATTCGTGAGGGTTGCGAAGACTCCGACCCTATTGCAGGACACGATTTATCAGTCTTTCTTTCATACACACATACACACACACGCACACGCATACATCCTCCCTTGTATCCTCCCTTGCACGCATCGATGAAGAAAAAAGACAAAGAGGGGAGCTGGGCTGGGGTGGGGTAACAAACTCATTGCTATTCTCAAACTGTGCTCGGACCGCCATCTCTGCTGATTTCCTGCCTATGATTTCTCTCTCTCTCTCTCTCTATCAATCAATAACCCTCGGAGAACGGAAAGTTGAAAGAGCGACTGCTTTGCTTTGCTTGCCTTTGAAATGTGGTTGTGCTTCTTCCTTTTTCGCGCAAACCCTTCTTCTTCTTAAGTTCAGAGCAAGCGAACAACGCGGGGCCGCTAGCAGGGGTCCGATTGAGAGGGTGACTCAGGCCTACCGTACCGTACCAAAGTTCTATTGAGAAAGTGGCGCAGAGAGAGCACGCATCGGGGTGAGTCGAAATGTGACTGACTCCTAGGTGATGATTACACGATGAGCGAGAGTGAGTCGATTATTGTCGAGGCCAGATGCTGCTGTACAGTACCGGTAGTAGGAATGGTGTGGAAAGGGTACCTGCATGATGAAGTTTGGGCGAGCGTACCTAGGTACCGTACTGTACTGTACCAAAGGAAATCCGAAGTATCTGTATAGCTTAGGGGTACCAAAACCAGCCCTTGATTGGAGTCGGGCGTCCTTTCTTCTGGGTTGTGAGGATAATTACTTCGTACATTGCATTACAATAGTCCTGTTTCTACCTATATTACGAATCGCCTCAGAAAAATCCCATGTTATCCTTGACAAACCGCGGCAAAATGAACTGAGCTGAGATTAATCCCCTGCACTTCACTTCACCTCACTTCATCAACATCAAATGCAGTTCAACCTGATCCTTGCTTGTATTGACACAACCTATCTCCAATAATGCGTAACGCCGCCTCCACTCCACGAGGACATGAATGCCGCTACCTACACCGAGGACCAAAAGAAACAATATACAATACAGGCCGATGCATTTACGAATGCCCGACATGACCATCCCCAAGAAATGCCCGTGTCCCATGCATGTGATGTGTGCCCCTTTCTCCCAGCATCATAATATAGAAACAAATGGAAAGAGAAACTTTTTATACAACGTCCCCTCCCGTTCCACCACTTTAAGATCACCACTAACGCTCTTGTGAATATGGCGGAGGTCTAGGATACCACTGCCTCCCCGCCTGAGGCGCCGGCTGCTGTGGAGGTGCAGGCCGAAGTTCCCTGAATTGTCCTTGTGGTGGACCCTGAGGCACAACAGCACGCGGAGAGCCGTACGGAGCGTTTACAGGCGTGAATGAGGAATAGTAGGCAGTTGGCGGCCCTTGTGGTACTGGTGGATAGCGAGGAGCAGGCGGCCCCCAACTGTTGCGATGGGCGTGGTATACTGGCTGGGGTGCAATGGGCCCACGGCTTTCGGCAAGGTCGGCGAGTGCCGTGAGCTTCTCTGTGCGGGGTGGAGCCGGAGGCGGAGGCGGAGGAAGAGGAGCTGGGACCGTTTGACGGGGTGAGTATGGGGTTCGGTAGGTGGTATCGCGAACCGGATCATAACCGTGCGACCGGGTAGATGGTGGAGGTGGTGCGGGTGGTGAAATGGTAGCCGCTTTGATAGCCTCGAGCCTCTTAAGCTCTGCTGCCTCGTTGACCGCCTTGAGAAGATCAGAATCGATGACTTGAGGGACTGGCTCAGGTTGGACAGACTCCTCCTTCTTCGTAATAACCGGTCTTGGTTCTGGGCGGTCCAATGCACCTATTCCAGCTAGTACAGACGACATCTTGAATCTAGGCATGATTTCTTCCCACTCCTTCTTGCTCCTTAGAATCCATTCGGATCGGGAAGTGAGGAAGACATGCTTGTCTTCATCCAGATCATCGGCAGTCCTTGCAGTCTCTTCGATCAAGACGGTTGGCTCCGTTGTGGCAAGATTCTCGGACCAATTTGTGGGTGGGCTGAAGGGAGCGTTTTCGCACTCATCGTAAGATGGATTGACTGATGATGGAAGCGGCAGCCCGTACATTGGGTGAAGTTTGAAAGCTCGAACCATCTCTTGATCGAGATCCTCCTTCTTGTTCTTTGCCGAATTATACCCGCTGGCATTTTGATCCCAGTGAGCCTTCTTCGGGTTAGGATCAACGTCCATGCCCAGGTAAGTCTGGTCATTCTTGTTGGTCTTTCGGTACACATGCTTGCGGACACCAATCTCTTCTTGGTCAAAGACCACCGGCATGTCTGAAACGATCCTGTTCTGTGGTATTTCACCATTGCGAGGGATAGGTTTCTTAGGGATCTTGACCCCATATTGATCGGTCGGTTGCTCTTCTCCGTTGGACTCCGTCTCATCAGTTTCAGTATCATCTCCAGAGACCTCCGCAGGCGTTGGTGCGGCAGATACCAAGTCAGGAAGCGCGTTCGGCACTTCCAATACTTCGGCCTGGGGTTGGTAGAGTGCGCTACCCTTAGTATTTCTAATCTTCCTCCCCTTGTCACCAATGGCAGCCTTCTTCATCTTTGCAATGAAGCCTTCTTGCTGCTGCTTGGTCATAGATAGCCAATGATCCGCTGGATGTTGCTCCAGTAAGTTCTTAACCCCATGGTGCTGAAGGTCCTCAAACTGGTCAGGATCTTTGATATCCGCAAAAGTCTAAGCATATTAGCATAATTCAGGAGATCGGGGGCGGCAAGATTTACATAATTATATGGAGTAGCAATTGAATGTACCATTGGAGCTGGCCGGGGAATTCTCTTCACAACTTTGCCCACCTCCTATATCGTGTTAGCTCAGTCCACTGTCAAAAGTGAAGTCACTTACACCACGATAAAATGGAGTCTCATCTATGGAACTTGAGTTCGCCCACTGTCGATAAATGTGGTCGACCTTCTCCATGATCTTCGCTTCGATGCGCTCTTCTACTTCCTCTATGGCAGCCTTACATACTAGTTAGATCTACTAAACTCAGACAATGGTCGGCAACTTACTTCATATTGGCTCCTCGCATACTCTTTGTTCTTGTCTCTCAAACCAGTTAGATAGGCTTCCTTCAAATCAAACTCTCCATTCAGCTGCTTGCGTCTGTTTTTGTATATATCGTTTAGCGCTTCAGTAGTCGTGTTGTATTCTTCGAAATTCTTGTGATAGTTGGCGTCGAATTTAGCAGCTTCCAATGCCTTTTCTGCTATTGATACCAAGGCAGCCTTTTGATAGAAGGCGACCTGTTTGAATTGATGTTTGAGTGCAGCTCGGCGATGATAAAGCGCCTGGATTCGAGCATTGTCTGACTTCTTGACCCGATGACCACCCCTGCCTCGAAGACCTTTAGGCGCAGATGGCGAAGATTCAGTGGCCGGCGTACTTCTTGGACCAACACCGGATCCTCCACGCCCCCCTCTGGCGCCACGGTATCCCCATCCCCATCTTCCACGCCCACCTCGCCGGCCTCGAAACCCACCTCTAAGGGATTTTGGGGTGGCTGGTGATTCTTGGATGGGTTCATCTTCATCGGTGCCATTAGCACTAGGCGCATCAACAATGACAGATGGGATTTCCAAAGTATCTGGATTAATCTCTTCTTCTTCTGGAGTTTTGGGGGCCACAAGTGAGGACTTCCGGGTTCTCTTGGCGGGAGGCGGCATTGGTTCCACCTCATCCAAAGAACTTTGAGATGACTGGGTTGAGGTTTTGGATCCTGATGGCGACGAATCGGGATTATTTATTTCTGATACTTTGCGCTTTGAGGATCTGGTTCCGTAGGTGGGTGTTCTGGTTTCGCGGCTCTCATGGTGCCCAGCACCAGATGTCTCGTGACGAGTCCGACGCAGTTCTGGGGCCATTGCGACAACAGCGCAGGATGCTTGCGAGGAGCTCGAAAATATTAAAGAAGTCTATGATACAAGTGTACAGCTACACAGATGAGACGGATGAGGGTTGACAAGCGGTCGTTGCAGTGGTGGTGGTAGTTTGATGAAGTCTGCTTAGGTGGTTAAAAGGTGTAAGACAGACGACCCAAGGCCAGTATCGATGGAAAACGCGAGGTCTGGGTGATGTTTTGACCATCAAATAATCCGCACCTTTTCGACAAGAGCTTTGCCTCGACTGTCCAAGGCTGGGCGAATTGATCTCAATGGTGGTAGTAGAAAAAGTCGATAATAGTAAGAAAACGCATTGATTGAGAGAACCCGACTACTACTCGCTTACAAGGCCAAGTATGCGTCGTTGTTATTGGCTGAGATCACCGACGGTCCGGCTTCAAATCCTTGCAGTCGACGACGACGACCTCTGTATATTTGGAGAGTGCAAGGAGAAGAGGAGCAGAGGGGAGGCAAAAGGGAGTTGAAGGGCGGTTGATAAATGGAAATGATGCGAATCCTGGGATTTTGTGAAGTTGTCGCTGTTGGTGAATAATCGATCCTGCTGAAGTCTCTCCGAATTTTAGATTAAACTAAAAGCACGTGACTCGTCAACCAAGTCCTTTTTGGTCAGCATCTCGAGGTTCCAATGAACTGGACGATGTATGGGAATCAGGTGCAAAGGGTCATCGAGAAGATATATGTGTCTGATCTGTGTGAACTTGAAGGGCTGTACTTACAAGTGTGATTCTCCGAGGCCTGGTTTAAGCAGTGTTTCGAGTTGTGTTGTGACTGGTGTGTATACTCTAACAGCTCCGTCAAAACTAATCCTGGGTGGAAGCGGGCTCAGGAAGAGTATCTGCTTACCTTGTACAGAGATCTCGGTGATAATCTTATCTTGAATGCTGACTTTGAATCTTGGAATGGAGTGCTCTGGTGATAAAGTCGTCGAGAGGTCTGTCTCTAGATCTGTCGAAGGAAAGCCCGGGGAAGAACTAGTGACTTGACGGGACCAAATCTATTTCAATGTGGTCTCGAACGCAGCTTCAGGACTTGAAAAGTTGGTCTGCTCGGATTCTGAAATGGATACGAGGTTTCAAGAGTCTTCCCAGGCGTTTGTGTATAAAGTTAAAGGTGAATTAATTTGAGTTGAGTCGATTTTGCTGTTGGCTTGGCAAGGGGGCTGGGCGGGTTCTTTGTTTTGAATGGTGGCACGAAATCGAAAACTCCAAAATGATACCTTTGGGATTCACAAAAGACCTGGAGGCCTCACAAACTTCAAAGATACTACAGTATTTGTTCGGTGGGGTGCGAGTATACGTTTGCCGTCAGGGGAGTTTATTGATGGTTAGGAGTCAGGTGGAAGGACTGTGAATTATTGTGGAACACTGGTCAATACGCAGATTTATTATACAAGATTAGTGAATCGGCCAAGTCAAAACGTCTGTTTAATTTTCGTCGTAGCCCAAAATGAAACATATCGCAATGAATGAAAGGCATCTATTTGCACTCGTTCGTCTCTCTTGCGAGTCTCTCCCATCATGAAATCTACTCAAATCCATCTTCCAACACATCGCACATCAATGATACCACACCAACAACACATACCTAAAGCAGCAAAAACCCTCTATAAATTACCTCCAAAATCCAGTGACTGTGCTACACGCCGTACAATGTGCATTTCGATGATGCATGCGTAGCCAATAATACTTTCAGGGATCTACTCTGGTCTCTCACTATATTCTAATGACTCCCTCTGGCATTCACGTCTTGACGTTGCAGTGTTGGTATATGTTAGAGGGACAAGGGTGGAGAAAGGCAAACTCTATATGGAATCACAAGCAGATCACGATAAAGTAGAGTATTGAATCGTAATATCATCGTATCCTCGTTACTTGGGGGACTATGCATGCCAGATATCCAGCAGTCTCGATGCCATTACCTGAGTAGAGGGGAAAGCTACCCACGAAACACGCCTTCCTTTCCATGATATGGGAATAACGCACAAGAATGATCCACCTAAGGAGAAACAATCTGCTGACGACTTGAGCAATATCTAGAGAATTGCCTCACACATCCCAAAGAATTGAGCTGTTTAGGATATCGTTAATTCATAGCTCTCATGCACCCCTAAAAATCCCCTCCTCTCGTTTTTGGTTGGTATGTATTCTGCGCTGAAAATGACGGCGAGACGAAAGAAAAAAGCACAAAATTGTGCTCATTCCTCGTCTTCTGGTTGGTCGAAGAGGAAGTTGGCAGCAAGCTCTTCATTCTTATCGCAGGCAAAGTATGCTTGAATGGCTTGGTCGCGGGGAAACCCTAGACGACATAACTGACTTCTGTTAGACTGTAGACTTTGGCCTAGGTATCATAAACTTACACGCTCAATAGCCTCACGCTCCTCCTCGGTCACCTGGACCGCTTGGGCTCCCGGTGGAAGTGGAGCATCATTCTCGCCATCTTCGCTTAGAAGTTGCAAGAATTGCTCGGGATGTTGACCGATTAGTGCGGCGAGTTGAGGGTTGCCAGCACCGACTTGCTGTAAGATTGGCTCAAGCATTTGTGGCTGTTGCTGGACAACTTGTCTGAGTTGCTGGAATTGTGGGTTGTTTCGGAGGAAGTCGAGATTTCCCAATCCTCCAGCTGCTCCAGCTCCAGCTCCAGCACCAGCGAGAAGACTAGCGGCTCCTGCTGCTGCCGCTCCACCACGAGCGGCTCCGGCACCACCACGTCCTCCTGCACCCGCCTGAGCAGCGGCTTCGAACAGGTTTATTGGCTCTTCGCCGCCTTCAGCTCCAAGATTTGCAGCAGCTGGGGTGGGAGAAGAGGCTTCTTCAGCCGGGGCAGTAGCTCGTTGCTCTTGTTGGAGATTCTCGGGGATACCCTGAGGTTGAAGTCAGTACTTTGGAACCCTGAAGAGGGGCATTCATTGCCTACAGTCAAGAGATATTCGATAGCACGCTCGGAGTTGTAAAAGGCAGCACGCATAGCCAAATCAATTTGCGATCTCTCGAAGCCCATACTCTCCATCTCGGCAATTTGTGCAGCTCGCTCAGCACCCATGGCTAAACCACCTCCAGTGGCGGGAGTCGCAATAGCATCAGCAGATGGGTTGGGACCAGCGGGAGAAGGAGTAGCGGGCACAGCACTCGTGGATGAACTTGGGGCGGGG
>QGMG01001178.1:0-11478 GCA_007825325.1 Lachnellula cervina
CCCCTAACCCCTTCCAAGACCCCCAACACTACCACAACCAGCAAGCTCAGAACACCCGACCCCACCTCCGCCCCAACGCCATCTGGACGCCGGAAGACTGCGAGACGCTCGAGGCCATCGAGCAGCAGTATACGGAGAACAAGTGGCTGGATATCCAGGCGCGGTTTATGAATTATACGGGCAGGAATGTGGAGTGGTATATTATTGAGGGCAAGTTTAGGGAGGATGGGTTGATTTGATGGTGTTTGATGGGTTGGGTGAGCGGAGAAGTAGATGGATAGTGTGTAGTGCGCGAGGGCCTGGCTGAGGTGGTGCGTGGTGGAGGGGAGGTGTGATGGATGGGATGGGATGGGATTGGGTTCGAGGTACGGAAAAGGTAATATTGGGATTAGTTGCGAGAAGTAGATGACAAAAAGGAAAGGAAAAGTAGTAGGGGGGGATGCAGGGAGTTTATGGGTTTCTTTACAATGTATATAGAAGGATAGGCATGGCAAAAAGGCAACGAGGTGCTTTTCTTACCATCAGGCGTGCCGCTGAAAGAAAACTCGCAGCTAATATACACGAATCAAGACATTATCAATAAAGAACTCCTCGCATAACGCCCTTAACCTACATGTTCTAGGTGTTTAAAACTAACGTAAAGGTTTATATGCTTTTATTAAATCTCCTTGATCGCAGTTGAGCTGATAAGCTCAAGGGTATAAACAAGGTATCCTCCATATGATGCATGCAAGCCCCCTCTGATGTACAGTACAGTATATATAAACGCCACGCCATGCTATGTCATGCCGATGCGAATGCCACGCCTCTCTCTCCACTCTTATTACAGAACATATAATGCAAAAGCCCCTCCCCCTTCTCTTATGTCGGAATATATCATCAAATCGGATTATCCATCCCCGGACTCTGCATCGTCCCCTGCGAGCTTCCAGCCTTCCCCCGCGGCGGCGTAATTGTTAACTTCGTCCCTGAACTCCCAGCACCGGGCGTGCTGCTCCCACCCGATCCCATGCCCCGCCTCACCATCCTCCCCAAGATATTCACCAGCTCCGCAGCATCCTCAAACATATCATCATCCATGCCCTCGCCCGCATTATACACCTCGGCGATGGTCATTTTGGCCAGCTGTCGCGAGCTATCCCTCTCGTGCAGACAATCGTATAGGAAGGCGCAGAACTCTACTTTGACCGACAGACGCACCGGATGACTGCCCCAGAGCAGCTTCTCTGCCAGCGCTGATGCTTCTTGAAAACATTGCAGGGCGATGGGTCGGTAGTCTTGAGCCGGGACGAGGAAGTTGGCTGTGAATTCTGGCGGTGGTTGCATTGTCGCTCCACCGACTGGACCGCCTTCCAGTGCGTGCGTAGGCTGTACTGAACTCGGTCTGAAGGGATCACTGGGAGGGTTTCGGTCTGGCGCCTTGCCCTTGTCTGCTTTTATTGCTCGGGGCGATTTCAAGCCAGGAGGTGTATGGACCTGGCCCTGCCCGTGCCCCGCCCGCAGTAAGACGCTGGGGTTATTGTGGAAAAGCACGTATAGATGGTAATAGCTTGCTCGCAGTTTGTACGAAAGTACCTTCAACACCCCGAAATTCGCGACCATGGGTAAGATGTACTCTTCGAGGAGCCGGAGTCCTTCCCTGGCGTACCAGATGATGCGGCAGTACAGGTCGACTGATTTGGTGTCGCGGGTGACATCGAGTCGGCGGAGTTTCCTGGCGCGGATTACTTTGTCTGAGAGCATGGTTAGGTTGCCAAGGATCTGGAATAGGTTTTTTGCTAGGAATGAGTGGTCGAGTTGGATGTTTGCTGCGAACTGGGCTAGGAACTTCATGTCCACTTCAGAAGACGCCATCGAGAGGTGGTTCTTGTCTTGACAAGGACAGCTTGAACGCAAGTAATTCTGTCAAGGCAAGTTGGTAATGGATGAGCCAGTGGCTGGTAGAAAAGTAGAGCAGGCTTTCCTGTTGGCTCGAGCAGTGCCAACGTAACCGCATTCACTACTTTGGTGGAGACGATATTGCTGTTTTGCTGTTGAGTTGTCAAGTTATCGTGGAGCCAGTAAATGTATAGGTCCCCTCGAATTCTTGGACGAGAACTACAGTATCGTCGAAATTGCAGCTGACACGTTTTCTGCCCGACTGTGTAACTCTTTCTCTCACACCAAACTCCCCAATATCACCGCCAATTGCTACACCCAAAGTATTCAGAACCGAGAAGCTATAGGTGAATTGAAAGTCGGGATATATTCGTTGCGAATTATAGATTGTCCCCCACTGCGCCGCCACCTCAAAGCCCCCAAGCGATGTCAACACTGCAAGATTACTACTGAAAGGTCAGACACAGGCACTATTTACACGCCTCGAGGAGGATCATTGATCATTGGATGCGCCCAAGGCTGTTGGGACCCAATTGAAGCTTGACTGACCACTATATTACAGGCGGAAGGCCAGGCGCGAACAGGCCAAAGCGCGGAGAGCCAATGGTAGATAGATGGAGGCCACGGCCACTCTGATTCAGCAACAGCTAGACGAAAACGGACGCCGCGAACCCTTTAAACCTTCGAACGATGGACAGGAATTCGCACAAAGCATTTCGACTTTTTTTGCAGAAGGCGCAATGGAGTGCACCTAAGACAGAACTTGTTTTAATTTGAGGTAGGCACAAGACGAGGCGGTCTGGAAGGAACCGACCGGGTCGGGGGGGGGGGATGGGGGCCGAAGGCAAAGGCGTGGATGGATGTGAGTAAAATCTGGGAAAAGCGCAATTGCAGCGGGCCGGGCCTCAATTGAGTGGCCAACGCGGCGGACGAGCTTCAGAAAGGAAATGCGCACGATTTGATGCTAGACTTGAGCGGATTGTAGGTGTGCAGCTCGCGCAATGGACTGAACGAGTGTTATGACGGCGACGCGTCGAGAGTCGGAAATATAAAATCGAGCAGAGCAAGCAGAACAGCAAAAACACAGGAGCAACTGCAATGCTAAATAATCCATCCAGACGCGGCGACCACTTGATTTTCCCCAAATATCCTCATGCAGTCCTGCAGCTTTCTGATGCACAGCGCAATGACTAGATGTACGACCGCTGTAGCTGCATACAGTACAGTACTGGCGTTGATGGGAGCTGCAAGATACGTGGCAGCCCAGAGGCTCCAGAGAGTGAGAGAAAGAAAGACACTGACTGGTGCGTGCCGTGTGGTGGGGTGGGGCAAAGCGCGTCGTCCTGTTGGGGACTGGCGTGAGTGAAAGTGGAAGTGGAGTGGACTTCAGTAGTACTCACTCCACCTCGTCATGCTACTCGAGAGTCGAGTACCTAGTAAATGCCTTCTATCATCTATTATTCATCATTCTTATTTCTTATTGTTTTGTTTCCTCATCAACTCGGAATACCTCCTCTTACGCAATCCTTCCTTATCAAAATCCCATCCACCACCATCCGTACAGTACGGTATGGGCTTCACGATCTGTTTGGGACGGAAAATCGCCGAGTTATGCAGCTAAGAACTGCTGCTCATGCACGCTGCTGCTCGCTGTACCTACAGTGTAGGGCTAATGGCTGTTTCAGCACTCTTACTGGATCGCCATCACCCACCATCCACACCAGCCATGCCAATTCCACAACTCTCGCATTCTGGAATCTGGTAAGCCAGTGGGAAGCCTAGAGGCCCGATGCGACTTTGATGGCAAAGGGCGGGGTGCCCTAACCTCCTAAAAGCTCACCTCGTTACTTCAATGCCAACGTCTTTCCATCAGACTGGCCCAACCTCCCCTATTCCAGAACCTCCAGCCCCCAGGTGCCAGCACATCAAGAACATACCTAATCGCACTTGGTCTTGAACTATGCGGCCTCCCTCTCCTCTCATCCGGCCATCCCTTTTCCACACATGCAAAGGGGAAAATCACGATCCATCCCGGCAAACACCTCGTCCTGAATAGGCGGTGAGAGATCCTGAAATCTCTACCTTTACGCGAGACCCCCTGCATAGATAGGAGTGAACGAACACGCGAGTCGAAGGCACCACTGCACCGAGCCAGCCGGCCTGGAATACTTCTTCTGGAAGGCGAAAAGAATTTCAAAATGGCCGCACTGTCCCGTTAAGTACGAAGCTTCAAGATGAGCTTCAACCGCTTCTCGCTCTTAAAAGTTTCAGCTGGAGGAACTCGGAAGAATTGAAATTCTTGTACAGCACATAATTATGTGCCAAGTGGTTACACAATTAAATTTCCTCTGCTTTCGTTTGACAGCGCAGATACTTGGGGGAAGAAGCTCCGAATTCGTTTGCATTCCAAAACCATCTTCTCATTTCCCAGATTCGAAGTGCATCATGATCTAGGCAAGTTGCCGGGCATCTCTTCCATCCTCAGCCCTACAAAGGTCAAGCCCCGGGTACATCCGCTCCCCAAGGCGAGAAGCCCTGTCTCGATCACCATCAGCCGCTGGAGGAACTTTGATTGCTCTTCCCGTTTCTCTATCCCCGGAGATAAACTCGCCTTCTCTTTGTCTCTTTTGAAACGTGGAACAAACCAAATCCAGCTTCGTTTGTCACACAGAAGCCTCGTCTACTGATAAAGGCGGCCAGTCGCTGTAAGCAAACAGGTTGTACCGGCGAGGCAGCTTGGTTGCTGCTGCTGAATGGCTTCAGTTCGTTATCAGGGCGAGGACTATCACAAACAAATCCAAAATGTCGTCCAATCGGTAAAGATTTTATCAGAAGGGGATCTTGAAACGATGGCATGCAAGCAGAGATGCCTTCTCACATGAGATATGGAATTGATGACGATGGTGATGGATTTAAGGGATGAGGCGGACTGGAGATTCTTATAAGAATGTCTTTGTGACGCCGAGGAAGCCCATCACAAGGTTGTTCTTGACCAGTACACTCTCCTTCAAGTTACAATATCTCAGAAACACCACCCATCGAGTTCTGCTCCCGCTATTCAAGTTACAAGCGGCATCATCTCTCACCACAATCCCACACCAGCCAGCCATCACAGAACAATCGCCTCTCACTCCTTCCTATCGTCAATAAATCCCCTCGATTCAACCCTCACCATGTGCCACTGGTACTCTCACCAATACACATGTAAGCATGTAACATATGCTCTCGGCAAATACTGTACGCGCGGTGGACTCGTACAAACACCTTGCAAGAAGAAGAATATCTGGCAAACGATCCGCATGGGCGAGCCATGCGAGGATTGTGCGGTACCGGAAGGTCGGGTGGTCAGTGTGGCCGATGAGTGCGGAATGCCAAAGGCGACCAAGACGAAGATGTCAAAGGGGAAGGCGAAGAGATGATCTGGGAGGATGACTTGAAGCAGCCTTGTACTAAATGGGGCGCACGTGATTTTTTCTGCAGGTTCTTCTTTTTGGCTTCTTCAATTGTGTCGTTTATATCTACTGTATCAACGTTGGCGTCTGAGACGGCGTTTATGACCTGTGTTATCTCGAATTGGGTTTTGATGCAAGGAAGGCACACGATATAATCCAGTCTTGGAACAGACATGTTAACGCAGGCGATGGTCTTGTTTCGCAATATACAGTCATGTTGTTGCTTCAAATACTTCTCTCTCTCTCTCTTTCACTGTAACAACCCCCGCAAGTTCTCATTCTGACAAGCCTTGTGCGATGCATTGTATCACACACCCGGTGGCTAGCATACATACCTAGCGTCGTTACGTAGTCATGGTCCGCAACCATAATACTTCCATTTTCAACACCACTCCACTTCACGCAAAGGCATATAGATAGATTACCAAATTCATCTCCACGAGTCCCAAGGCCTTTTAATTGGCACTATTCCTACATCTTCATCCACATCCGCATCCACATTCCCTCCCCACCCCATCGTCGCCGTCCCGACATCTATCTTCAGCCTTTGAGCTCATACATCCATCTCCTGGCTGCAAGAACAGGGCACTTGGCTTAGTAAATAGTATCTACACCACAGAGCGGAACCTCACCAAAATCAGAATTTCCATCCAAAGTCCCAGAAGTATCAAATTAGACCAGACCGATAGATTCGTTAATACCCGGCCACTACACTACACAGCCGCAATTTCTTTTTCGGGGGGGGGTTGATTACATATTCTTTTTAGGTGCATACTGCCTTATGTAGAGATCATCTAATATAATATTTCCGGACCAAGTCACCCAGCAGGTCTATTTCAAGCTCCTTCCCTGTTTCCGTGTAGATAGCAAGCTACCTGTTTAGATATAATATATACCTCTAGGATCTGCGACTAAAAGACCCCCTATTAAACCACTATAACATGTATATCTAATAATAAGTGCTCTGGCTTATAAACCCCTATCCTAAAGCTCTACGTATATAATATACCTTATGCCCTAGGGCGTTATGCTCTACACGTCCCCCACGCATATTAATACTACAAATCCCAATGCCGCTCCGTATGCCTCTAGCCCCTCCACACACCCTTCCTCTTATTCGAGATAGTAGGTCAAGCAAGAGATACCTTCCTCCAATTATAATCGAACTGCCAAATCCTATAGCGCCTTCATGGCCTAGATACTATTGTAATTCTCTCTTACACCCCCCTTCACGCGGGCCCCACTAGATATACCCGTCACCGCAAGCCGGGGATGCGAGATGCTACATCTATTCCCTTTATACCTAGCTACTATTCATCTCGAACGTGTGTATATTGGTCGATCGTAGGATTTGAGCCGTACAGTACGCCGCAGCGTACTATATTGCCCCCGAGGGCTATCGGGAAGAATACGTCGCGTTCGCGAGAGAGAGAGAGCTAACGAAATCTCCCTATTGACCATATCGCATTATCGAGAGAGAAAGGGCGTTAATCTCTTGCAGATTATATCGCTGCGTTCGTCGTCTGCTCGGCGCCGCCATATTGGAATGCGAGTGAAAAGCGCGTCTAGCGTGGCGGAAAATGCCATCTTTGACTCGATCTAGGCTCTAGGAGCGCCCCGCGAGGTCGCAAAGCTTGCTCCTCAGGACAAGCATAGCTTTTCCACAGGTTCGTAGAGGGCGCCGCGTACAGGTGTTGAGTTTTCGCCCTCCAGCACAGCTGCAATATAAGTGAGCGTAGAGGATGGGATGTATTATATATTTCCCCCGAACTAGACCAAGGTGCAAATGTACTAGGATTTAGGTATATAGAAACCGGCACTTGCTGTCCTAGGGTGATGCGGGGATGGCCTGCGCGACGGCACTCGAGAGTCTTGACACACTGTGTATAGTAAGTTATCCTTCTACTCGAGTAATCCGCAGGCATGGACCGATTATAATTAGTTTATTTTTAGTTTAGTGGTGTTTAACGCTGGGGGAGAGAAGCTATATAGGCTTCCTCCAAGCCTCCCAGGGGGTATTAGGGCATCGAGACATGACTAGCTAGGTAATTTACAAGTGTATATACTAAACCTAGAAGCCAAAATTCGGTTATAAAGAGTGCTAGCTATACTGATTCACAGGCTATCTATTAATCCTTAAATCCCTCCGCTATCTAAGAGATCTCGTAGAAAAGAAGTGCTGCGGGCCCTATAAAGGAGGTAGGAGCAGGTGTTTTGACGTCTCTTAGGTAGAGCGTATATGTAGCTTGTTGTATACCGGAAAACGGGGGGAATCACTCCATAGATAAGTTAAGAGTATTGTTTTATAAAGCGTCAGGTTCTCTTTCCTCCCTGCCAGCTAATATCAAGGCCTTTCGTGTCTCTTCTTCCTCCCTTCCCTCCCTTCCCTTCCCCTCCCCTACCGCTACTCGCAGAACCCCTTCCCACGCGTCCGCATATATCCTCCTTCTATATCCACAAGCAAATCCAGTCTCTCTAACTTGTAGAACGCTCCACAGTTCCTCCTTCCAGGTATATGTAACTAGCTTTGCTCTCGTGCTGCTAAGGAGGTTTACGAAGCCTCCTTAGGTAGACCGCGGTTTATGGCATAATTGCTAGGTGGCAGTTCCTGCAATAGCCTACGCGTTCGAGTCTCCAAGTCTTCCTCCCTATGCCTGCAAGTATATATATCATTTGTAGTATGCGGCCTTGTCGTCAAGGGCTTTGTGTCGTATTGATAGAGGTAGGTAGGTAGGTAGGTAGGTAGGTAGGTAGGTAGGTAGGTTGGTTGGTTAGTAGAGAACAGATGGACGAATGCGTTCTCTCTTCAGCTTAGACGAATACCATTAAAGTATTGCCAGTTCGTAATCAGCGCCGCGTACAGGCAGAGAGATCCGTCGTCGCTGGCCAGGACCGATTTACCGGGCGTGACGTAGCGGTATTTAATATCTTACCTTGGGGCTGGGAGTTTTTCTAAAAGGGGCGATGGTTCTAGGATGGACAGCAGCGGTATCATTTCTCAATACTTCGAAGTCCATGGGAAAAGGCCAAGTACTGAGAACACATGTACGACGAAGGGAATTCCTACGAGTAAGAACCATAGCAGGATTGGGGTAGTATCTTGCGGTCTTGTCACTGCTGAAAACAGGAGATAGAGTTATTCAGGTCTTCTTGCTCTTGTATAAAGCTACGTGGCCCTTCGGAGCGATTCTTCTGAAGTAGTAGGGTATTGTGAAGATTTGTATTGCATGGGCGATCTCGAAAGTCAGGTTCAGGGTATTTGAAATAATAGAATGTGTAGAGAAAACACCAGCTGAAGAAGGCTTTACTTTTAAACTGTATCTACTTCGTCCCAGGCGTAATTATTACGCCAAGAAATCTATAGCAGGGGGTTTAAAAAGAGTGGTAAACGCACCAAAGCAAAACCCCCTTGCCCTAGTCTTCTTAGCGTAATTATTTCGCCTGGGACGAAGTAATTTTGAGAGCAAGCTGCTTACTTTTCGAAGTGTTGAAATCGCCTGCTCTGTAGAAGGCATTTAGGGGGCCTTAGCGGCCTCGGTTAAAATGCCAGACGCCACACCCCACCCACAGCCCGGAGCATAAGCTCCTTTCAGTTTTGACCAGTCCAGTACTCGAATCCGGGGAAGAGCAACGGGATCGACACGGTATTACATCACGACGCTTTATCGTGGTATATTACTCGTATATGGTATTATATCGGCCGTGATTACATTGCTAAACTTTTCGTATATATTTCATCAAGTCTCATGTCGCTAATGGAATTTCATCATCCAAATGCTCGTGTACTGTACGAAACAAACCACCTTAGATAGGCAGGCAGGCAGGCGTCATGATTCAGACCCAGAAGATGATGAGTCTCGGTCTCCTAACCTCGAATATCGTGCCTTCCATCCCTCAAGGCATTCCTCCAGCTCGTCGTTCTTCTCCTCCAAGATCCTCATCTCCTCTTCCAACTCCTGTATATATTGATTGGCATGCACCAGAACCTCCGCTTTGCTCAACCTCTTCTCACCAGCCTCGCCCGTCGGCTCCTTGTGGGGAAGTGTCTCCAAGAGCGATTCGAATTGCGAGTTCAGGCGGTTTCGGTACTGCTTTTCTATGAGATTGTGGCTGTTGCGGGAATCTTGGGATACGGAGGAGTTGATCGATGCTAGAGACGGGGACCGCGGTTTCCTGTTCGGCTTTGGCTTTGGCTTTGCCGATGTATGTCTGGTACGCTTAGGTATTCGTGCATCGGCGTCTTTCTTCACTCGCTTCGAGATCCGGGTGGGTTTCGGGGGAGTTGCAAGTTCCGAACTTCGGCATGTCGATTCTGGCGTGGTTGGTGTTGGTGTTTCGGTAAGGGATGTAGGAGACGGTGAAGAGATCGGCGATGGGACAGACATGATGTTTTCTTTTGCACGTTCCTCATTCGTTCGCCCACCTTTGCTGGCAGATGATAAGTCTACCCATGGGAAAACCGGCCTTGGGTCTTCCGGGAACCAGTCAATCTCAAAGGCTGTTTGATTTGCATTTATTGACTGTGCGTTGGCTGGACTATTCAGATATGAAGTGTCTTGGGTATCTAGCAATCCACTGCACTGAACAAGTGCTTGCGTGGCGGTGGTGCAGGATCCTTCGAATGGGCTCCATGGGCTGCCTTGAAGGGAATAGGAACCTCCAGTCGAGGACAATGAAGATTGGCTGAATGGACTTTCAGGCCATGCTAAACCGTCTAGTGACATCCAATCCTCTGCATATTTGCCTGCTTTGGGGTTGACATCTTGATATGGACCAAGTTGGCTATCCAGAGCCTTTGAATAGACCTGTGCAGATGTCAGAGAAATGCTAGTGAGGGAAGTGGATAGATGATGCGAGGAGCGTACTTGACCATAATCATTCCATTCTGTATCCATTTTGAAGATTAAGATTAAGGTGATGGAAATCTTGCAAATGGATATCAGCTTTCAAGTGAAATATATGGAATTCTATGTGTTAACATCTTTAAAAATGACATCAGGTGGGAGCATTTTCTCCCACGGGCCAGACTCTGATGGAACTTTCCCATTCTTGCCAGAAGCAGCCATAAGCATGCCGAAAAGAGAAAAGAAACAGACCACTCAAAACCTACCTCACCCCGCCAGTGTGGTTTTTTGGACACCACGAACCAATTAGAAAGACGTACAAGTACCGTTCAAAAATGAAGAAATCCGTATCGAGCCGTTGGAACCTGGCGTGTGGAGCCATAAACCGCAATTCTTGCATGGATATATCCCTCAGATCAGTGGGGTCGTAACATTCTGCGGATTTTGCTAGCGTAAAAAGACCTTCCTGTCTGCCGCTGGTAAGCCGCGGGTAAAAACATTCTCTTCTTTCGGGTTAGCTGGCTAGGCAGCCTTTATAAAAAGGCGGGGCCTTACCATAGAGTACAGTATTGTGCAGAAGTGGGTTCTTTAGAATATTTTCTACCAATAATAGTTTTGCTGGCCATTATTATACGAATAACTGCAAAATATCAAAATTATATGATTCGCTAGCGTGAAGTGTCGTTATCAGACCCAATGGCTCTATATTGACTAGCGGCTCCTATGTGAGAGAAAGAGCACAGATATTCTGCAGACCTCCGTAAGTGGGAGAAGAAAAACATAACACGTTGCTTTGGATTTGACCCACTGCAGACTGCAGTCTTCTGCAGAAAAGCAACGGCGCCAGTGGACCAAAGCTCCGCTGGATTGCTATTTGATGATTTGACCAGATTACCTGATTACTGGTAAAAGGATTACCTGATTACTTGCATCTACCCATGACTGTTTATTCCCGACCATGCGGAGACGCGGGATAGAGCGGGAATTCAAATAAACTGTTTAACGGCGAGTTGCGATGTTCAACGGCGCGCTGCGGTAAATTTGGGTTTGTAAGATTAAGGTAGGGTAGGGGTCAGAAGAAAGTATCTGCACCTCGTAGGTAGGTAATGAAACGTCAACGTTTGTACGAGTATCCTTTTCTACTCCGTGGTACGTCATATACTTCTGCCTATACGTACAGTATGTATGTGTATGGGGATGATGCAACTCTGTAACGAACAATTCGATATTTCATCATACTTCGTCCCAGGCGTGATTATTACGCCAAGAAATGTATAGCAGGGGGGTTAAGAAAGCTGGTACTG
>QGMG01001179.1:0-11473 GCA_007825325.1 Lachnellula cervina
TCCATAGTAGGCAGCGACGGAAGAGGTTTGTAGGCGTATGACAAGGTTGGCCTAGAGGACAGGGTAACCTAGAATCAGCCCAGAAGCTAAATTGTGAACCCTGTAAAAGTTGCAAACGATGTAGAGATTGATTATGGGGCGGTTCTAGTTCTTCCATTGGGCAATTATGTACATAGAAGGAAGATACGATCCAATATTGCGACTCAAACCTCTCTAAAATAGTGCAATCTAGGCCCTCGTATCAAAATGCCAAGCTCTTGAAGATCATAGCCTAGTACATGAAGAAAATGCCCCTTGAACGATCTTGTTGAGTGACACCAACGCGATGAGATACAATGTAGATAGAATAGCTTAATACCCGAGCAAGGCGCCTGCATAAATGGACTTCTACTAGCAGCTAATCAGAAAAAGGCAATGCCAATTCAAACGGGAACTAGCGAAAGGACTTTCCTATCCCTTTGACTTGGATAGGAGAGTGGAAAGCTCTCTACATCCATTAACTCCTATGATGTTTTACAGCCTTCTACACAAGAAGGCGCTACTCGTCTTTAGACTTTTTAACTACTTTAGAATCATTCTACTTTTACTCTCCTATCCAGTTTTTTTTTCTCTTTAGAAGCCTTCAAGCCCCACTTTAGAGCTCTCCAGCGAGTCAATCTTTTGACTTTCCACTCCTATCCTGCCACAGAATAAGACTTACTCTCCACTCTAGTGAATTCCATGGAAGGATAGGAAAGGATGGTCAGAACGCTAACAGGAACCCGATCATCTTAATAGATCTCGATGTCTGATGAGACTATGTCGGCAAGAAGCCGAGTAGGTTGCAGGTTATTGTCAATTCTCAAAATAAAGGTCTTACAGGGCTACTAGAGATGGCCTAGAAGAGGCGGTACAAAGGGTTATTGCCGATGGCACTTGCGCATGAGTTGAAACATGGAGTTGTTACACGACATGAGAGGCGGCTGCATGGTCCCAGATTCAGCAAAACGTGGCTCTGTAAGACTCCATCGCTCATATTCGACAATTCGCTGATGAATCTAAGCCAAAGGCAGATATTGAACAAAAGTATATTAAAAGATAGACAGGAAACGCTATTGGTACAAAGAATTCCTCCCACTTTCTTCATTCAAGCTGGGAATACATGAGATTGAATGTGCTGTTGGGACAAGAAGCAAACAGTATGTAATTATCACAGAAGGATCGACGGCAAAGCAGAAATTGTTCTCATGTCATGCGGCAATCAAGACATGAAGCAAAGATGCGGCTTATGCCCTGGACAGCGTAGGTTGTGTTCCATATGCTGGGTGCGGTAATACCGAAAGGCGGCAGCTGGATAATGTTGTGCCTTGATGCATAAGGTAGTGTTAAGCAACCTACATGCTGAAGAAGCATGACTAGGGAAGGTGGACGCAGTGAGTGTTGAAGTCGGAATAAGGTATGAGTTGGCAGTGGATCTGCAAGTCACACCACATCTTCCTGCCGTTATGTGACTGCCAGCGTATCAATGTTACACTCGCTCAGCGATAAGATCTGTTACTTCCGACAGATTTCAGCTTAGAAAGACTAGATTTTAAGCAATTGGCCAATACTAGGTGAGAGACCACAATGGCTTTGTACTTCCCATCATCATCGTTCTGCGTAGAGGGTTACACCCTGAATGGCATCACATCATGGTCAGGAGAATGGCTAGCGATGCAATAAGAAACCTCCAGAGATCATGGGTTCTAGCACACTCATGTGACCGGCACAAAAAAAGGGATATACTTCAAGCCTAATAAAATACATGCAGTACCGGGATCTTGCCATATCTCCGACATCAAATCGACGCCGTATTAGGATGAGTGGAATATTTGAACTGGCAAGAAATTCCGCAGCCGTGAAAGTATTCCAGATAATTGAAATCTAAACTAATAGTGGGCATCGAATTGTAATGTAGGTCCTGGTTGTCAGGAGCGAGCGATGCTGTAGAGAACAACATTTTTAAGCGCGCTAAAATGAAAAAGCAATAGGGGGGTGGGGGTTGTCATTTTAGCATGCTTGCCGATGGTTGACATGGATATGCAACAATCTCGATTGCTGAGCGCCACCACCTTATTTTGTGTCACAAAATGACCTGATACTTGAGTAGTGGCTTTGACTATCCCCATTGGGAATTAGACCACTAAAAAAAAGTTTTTGGCACAGACGTCCATAATCTTCAGCTTCGCAAATGTCTTTTCGATACCGGTAGTTGAATTTTCAATTATTTAAAACAAATCTTTGATATCGTGGTTGATTGTCCGAGGTATATCGTTCTCTCGTTCTTATTAGAGAAGCATTTGTGCAACGCAAATGTGTCCCTGAGTGCCGGTAGTTGAATCCAGCTGGCCGGATTCGCGAATGTGCCTGATACCTAGGATTTGGACCGCGGCTAGTTTTATGTGCAGCCATGCCCTGGCCGTCTTGTTGGTCAAGTTCCATACCATCCACGTTGTATTGTGCTTTGGTAACCAGTAGCCATCCGAGCGAATGAATACTCTGTCTGCTGGCACGCGTCGTGGAATTTTCCAACCAACAAAGTATTTACTTTTCAGAGACAACGCGGTGGGGGTCTCGCAGGCTACAAGAGGGAAGCTGACAGTCCGAACTTTCGCATTTAGAAACGGAAACCTGGTGACAGTGACACTTAGGCACTTGCTAAGAGTTGAAGAAAGTTATTGCGCGTCTGCATCTGTGCGATATGTAGTATCGGCACACTAATAAGCTTCGACCAGTGCACCTTGATCAGGAGATCGAGATCAGCCCCATATTATTGCAAGTGCCGATGGTGTCCTTGCTCTCCGCACTCCGCCCGCAAGGCTTCCCTTCCACGAGAGACTCATTCCGGCGTGAAGATCATACTCCATACGGAGTAAAGCCTTTTTCTGAAGGTGCCGTATACCTCCGTACGTCCGTATACTCGAATATAAGCCATGTGTAAAGCGGCTTCACCGCAGCTTTCCATAGCAGGAAGTGGGCCATTGATTGCCATTCGTTCATGGCCAATAGAGAACCTGGTTGAAGATCAATTTCTTTGAGATTTGAAATTCAGTCTGTGCAACATTATGCTGATAAATGATGCGCGGGATGACCAGATGGATGTACCACCACTAGAATAATGCAGGGTGCTGGAGTGAGGGGTTCTTTCGGAAAGGCTAACACTTTGAGAATATTTGATGCGCAATTGCGAAATGGCGATTAATCCAGTGGCTCTCCGGCGAGAAGATGAAGCGGAAAGGAGAGGGTCAATGTTGAGTTACGGGGTCTCTGCAGTATGACGGCAGAAGGTACAACCAACAACAGCTGCATCCTGTATGTACGTATCATGCCTCAAGATTCTTCAACGTTTGTTTGGTGATTTGATCCCATGATGAGACGAGGTGCATCGCAGAGGGGAGGACGGCCAGGACTAGGGCTGAAGTACGCTGCTGCTGTCGCTGCTCTGCTTAACATTAATGTACGACGTACTCGGTACTGGAAGACTTTCCTAAGCTGCCTCAGAACAACTGCGCGCATTCAACACCTTCTCCAAGAGACTTATATAGAACAAGGCGCGAAACGCTATCACTAGTACTTGGTTCTGCGGACGCACAATGAAGATCGGTATGTAGGCAAGCGATCGACTCTTCGTTGATTTGTGAAGCTTCAAGCAGGGTTGGTAGGTCGCGGCAAGGGTTGCGCCCAGTAAGAAGTAAAAGTTGGTGCAGCATCGGGTTGATCAGGGCTTGCGAGTCGATAGTCGACATCGCGATCCTTGAAGCCATCCATAACCATACATAGCCCCATAAAATGCAATGTACTGTAGATGTATCGGGACGGGCGGGCTGGCCAATTTCGGTCACAACGCCCGGGGAGGTGTGGACGGGGAGTCTTCGAGGAAGTTCCAGCCTATGACCACCGGATTGAAATCTAGGGACGGACGCCTAATACACAACTCGGCCACTCAACGTTCGTACAACAGTGCAGCCGGTGCCCGCACCGCGCCGTGGCATGCAGCTAACCTCCATCCTTGAAACGTATCTCACCCGGTTTCTGGGTCGCTTCACTCTAAAAGTTGTTTGCTACTCCGGAGGATGGCCAAAACTTTAACATCCCGCGCTTGCATGGGTTGTTGGCGCTTGCTTGGCCTTGTTTGGTCCAGCTTGCTTGCTTTCGCACCTTTCAAATGCAAGTACAGCCCCTCCTGCCCTCCTGTCTCTCTTCCTACCTTCTCCTCTTTCGCTCTTTCCCATTCGATATACAGACCGCTGCTTCCTGCGCTTCATCTTGTGACGATTCTTGGCCCAACAAGCAGCGCAGTGCCACTACAAACACACATCGCATGCGAGGCCTTCCCACCGATTGGGCGCCCTCTACAAGCTTTTAAGCCGGTTCTGCGTGGCGCTGGCTGCAATCCGCCAACTCGGTCAGCCATGCAGTAGACGTCCACTACACACTACATGTTCTCGCAGACTCGGAACACAATCTATCCTTTATATATTATCGTCGGAACGGTCCTTATCCTCTTCGCAATCGATTTATCATTCATCCGAACTTTCAGCCCAAGGATCGAAGAGAGCCGCCATTCCGCAAACTTAAATAAACAGCGGCGAATCTACAAGTTGAAGACTAGCCATGGAGAGGTAACAATTGTTGTAGGAAAACATATTTTCAACATCTTGCATAGAAATCGCAAAGGCACCTTGTACCTATTGCCTGTCTGCAGGAAGCAGGTAAACGTGACTGAGGGCTCATCCATAACGTGTCCAAAGGACTAAGGCAAGACAAACAACTCCTCATTTACTCAATGCTTCTGACATCTGATATCAGTTCCTTCACCTCTCACGTCTGCTTTCCGATAGGTTGAGCAATTGTCTCGTCTGCCGCTTGCCGAATCAAACATGTCGTCGTCCGAACCAACGAGGCCCGGCGGAGGCCCTTCTGCACCGCACAGTTATTCATACCCTCCCAGAACTACTGAAGATGGAAATCCAAGAGCACCTCCAGTTGTTCTTCCTCCAATGTCGTCGCTTCTACAAAGAAATGAGCACATGGAACCAGAACCGCATAACACATATGCGCCTAGGCGTTTTCCCGACAGAAACCACCCCCTTTGGATCAGCGAGTCGGATCCCAATGCTCCTGTACATCATATATATCACCCCCCACAGCCACAACCGCGCTCACACAGTCTACAGTATTCAGGGCAGCCTATCCTCGTTCCGAATCACCCGCAAAGCCAAAGCAACCTAGGACATAACCCGGACCAGAGACCTCCGCAACCTCAAGCGCGACAAATCAGACGAATTGTCCAACGACGTGGATACGATGTACCAAAAGGCGATCCAACTCCTGAAATGATCTCCCCCGTCTCGAACCCTCACCCGTGGATATCTCAACCGCCCAGTCAATCAGCAAGTCCATTCCAGCAACAGGTGTTGCCTTCACCACCAGTTCCTACTCCCGCTCCCACTCAGAGCCCTACTTCTAGGTCAATGCCGATATCAGAGCTACTGAGCGGTAGTCCAAGGTCAGAGATTTCTTTTTACAGGAGAAGATATATCAACTAATTCTCCTCAGTCCCAAGATGCAACGACCACCTCCCACGTACTCAATTCGCATGCGGCAGGAGCCAATCGCAGCCCGCGCTTGCGGTTTTGGTGAAAGAGACCGCAGAGTGATTGACCCTCCACCGATCCTACAAATGGTGATAGAAGATCCCAATGCGACTCCGAGTGAACTAAGCGCTCTACTTCGACAACAATGCGCTGTTGTGCACTGCACATTATGGGACCCGGTGGCCAATAAAGACGACACTGCGATGCCAGGGACTACCGACAAGCGGCAGCAACGGCGGTTGATGGGAACACTTGTCTCGTCGCCGTTCGTAGGCCAAGACGAACATAATGTCGAAGGATGCTTCTTCACCTTCCCTGATCTCTCAGTCAGGACTCCCGGAACCTACAGCTTACGCTTCAGCCTCATGATACTAGATATCACCAGAATGAGTTCTGGGGAGAGAGTCCCTATCAGATGTCTCGCCTTCAGTCAGGCCTTCCACGTCTACAACGCCAAAGACTTCGGTGGTATGCGAGCGAGCACTGAGCTTACCAAGCGGCTTAAGCATCAAGGGTGCTTAATCAGCGTCAAGAAGGGCAATGCGAAGTCGAGCGGTGGAGCACACGACAGCGATGGAGACGACGACGACGACGACGATGACAACGACAATCTTGGAGATAGAAAACCAGCAAAGAGACCAAAGCGGTGACGGGTCGGCAAAATCAATTGACATTTACTAACGATAATGAACCGGCGGCCGTTGTGATATTATTGAATTATATGGCTTCAAAGGGTCCAAAATACACGTTTACTCGGCGGGGACGAGGAGTTTTTGGAATTATGGGGCGCTATATTCTAGCTTAGTTGTATTTTTGACAGTGAATACCTCTTCTTTTATATTTGTTTGATTCTTGGAAAGAGAGAGAACGGGCTGTGGTTGACATTTTGGTCCCCAGCTCTGTGATTGATACCCATGATAGAAAGACGAGAAATGTTGGAGTTTGAGTGTGCTAGGAAAATAGCTAGGAAAGGAAATACATTGATAGTGGAACAACTTAAAAACTTATTGGTATGGCATCAAAGCTGCTATTTATTTGCCTCTGTCCTTCTACTTCGGAGAGAGAAAGGCTCAGAAGCAACTCCTCTCCCCTAAGCGCCCCTTCATCCCAGTAACGTCCCTAATCATCTCACTCACCAGCGTTGCCGACTCCCTCTCCCCATCCCCCACATGTTTATTCCCCTTGACTACTTTTATCGGCCACAGAAGGAAGTATGCGCCTACACCTTGGAGGGTTTTCTTCTCCTCTAATATCTCGCCTTCGAATCCACTTGCTTCTGGGCTTGGGATTAGTAAGACTCCAGCAGAATCGATGAATCCTAGTGATTGGGGGGCCTGGATGGTGGGGGTGTTAGTGATGGTGATGGTGGGGGGATGGATAAAGGGGGAGGGAGACGTGCCGTAGAGACTATCTGTGTGGCGAGGGATGAGATTACACATTTAGAGTACGTGTAGTATTCCTGGAGCTCGGAGAGTGTGGGAGTAGAATCCGAGGATGTGGATGTGGATGTGCGGTGTGGTCTACTTGGATGTGAATTTCAGCAGCGAGTTTGAAGGGAACGGGGAAGATGTACGGTGAAGGATAGCTTGAAGTGGCAAGAGAAAGAGAAGCTAGCAGTCGGTCCAAACATTCCAGTATGTGCGTATGCAGGATTATACGGCCAGTGCGGTGATAGTTCCACTCGTAAGCAATCCTGTAAGACAGACCATCAATATGATTCTTCCACGTCCGGGGCTCACAAACTTACCACGCATCATGGTGAAGTTGAATATGCACTGGAAACCACTCCGGCGCCCCCACGATATCATCCTTCCTCACATCCCTATACACCCAATTCGGCCCAGCCCGCCACCCCGTCGCCGTCCGATCCAGCTCTACCATTTTCCTAACCAGCTCCATAGTCTCTACATCGCTCAGCTCATCGCCCGCCAGCAATTTCGCCCTCAGTTCACGTGCTGTAGCACAGATTTTCGAAATGGCGAAATTGTCATGCGTGATACGGTTACTCGGCGTATCCGGCGTCAAACTCGACAACAGATCTTCCTGTTCCTGAGAAATTGCTGGCGCGGAATCGAAAGCGAGTTGTTGCTGCTGCAGGCGGTGGTGCGCGAGTCTGTATAAAGACCAGCCGCGCGCGGAGTATATCTGGTCAGGACCGCGCAGACGCAGGATTTGAGCCATTCCTTCGGTGTGTGCGCCACGTCTGTGGGTGGAGTTTTGTATGAATATGGTCTGTGATGTTGGTTAGGGAAGAGGAGAATCAAGGGGGGTGGGGAGATGGATACTTCGAAGAGATCGAGCATGACGACGGTCATAAGCGTATAATCGCTAACAGCCTCCTCTTTATTCCTCAACGAGTCACCCAGCGCCTCCAACGCCTTTCCATAACACACGCTAGCCTTCCGCTCCAGCTCCTCATTCCCCTGCTCGTTATTCAGACTCGCGAAACTCGCAGCGCGTACAGCCCACCGTAGCCCTACTCGTCCTTCGGTCTGCACTTCTTCGAACAACATGGGGAGCTGTTCTAGAAAGCCGGACGAGGAGGATGAGTTACAGGGGAAGAGGACGAATTTCTCGAAGAATTTATCGACAGCCCTCTTCTCCACGCTTTGCTCACGTGCTTTCAAACCATCTTTCAGCCACGGGTACGGAGCCCCTAGATCCAAATTCTGGGCGGCAATCTCAAGATCACTGTCATCTATAGAGCTGCTTGACAGCGTGACGCCTAGTCGAGAGGTAGATGAGAGAGATGAGGCTCTGCGCCGTGGTCTTGCTTGGGCGCGCGAGACGAGCGTTGCAGTGCGTTCGTTTTCGGATTTGAAGAGATAGGTGTTTTGGGGATCGCGGTAGCCGTAGCATGCTTCATCGCGTTGGATGCAGCGTTTACAAGAGGGACGGCCTTCGTCGCACTACATGTTCGCTGTTAGTGATTTGTGACCTGGAGGTTGGTGTGGAGTTTTCAGGTACTTTGACTTTACGCTTCCGGCATTGTTGACAACCTTTACTTGCTCTTGAGCCTGACATTTGAAGTATATAGTAAATGAGAGGTTGGCAGTGGTATATTAGGATTTTATTTTCGGTATGTTTATCTTGAAGTATAGAATTAAGGGAAATGTTGTCGTTGCGCGCAAGCGAGCCCCTGCTGTCCCCTGTTAAGATGTAAGCCAGTCAGGTGAGTAGCTAGCCTCCTTGTGTGGAAGTTCACCAGCTGAGATACTTCGTATAGCTAACATAAATTAGCTATAGTCAACCTATAATCTGCTATTAAATTGCCGCAGAGGTAACTTGGAACTGTCATGCAAGATGATCGTTCAGATCACGTGTATTTTAGTCTATTATTAGCATATTTATTATTAAGTATTTCCCTCATAAGAAACATGATAACAAATTAAGCTAATTTTAAACTATTCTTCTTTACAATTAGTCCATTCAAGGAATAGTATTGTTGCAAGTACAATTTTCTAACTAAGACGAATAGCTTTCCATGGGGTGGGTTTCAGAATAAGGCTGCGCTACTCCGGAGTATTTATTACTCCTTATGTGACTATTTTGCATCACATCCCTGACTTCTCCTAACAACACCATATCATCAACCTCACGTCGCTCTAACAACACACACCTTCCGGTAAAACCTCAGAGGTATTATGGAAACTTTACCCACCGAACTTGGAGCTCTAATCCTAGAGAATGTCGCCGATATAGGCAGCCTCTGGGCTTTTGTCCAAGTATCCCACCATGTACATGGTATTTTTCGCGAATGTCGAGAACAAATCCTGTCTGTTGTTATTGCTCGCGACATTGGCCCCGTTCTAATGGGTGAGGCTCTAGCCGCTCTTGAGTAGGTTTATTTTCACATAAGTTCGAGGAAGGAGCTGGGTGCTGTTTCAGGGGGACGGTTGGCCGGTGTATGAGATATTGGGTTCTTACTATGCTAATTTATCTTAGCTCTGCACGATTCACCTTTTATGGGAGCGCGAAAGGAGATGTCATGGGATTGTCTAGCCGTGGCCCTCCTAAGTCTGAAGCGTTGGAGTGGATTGAAAATTACTGTTCCGAGTCCGAGCAGTTGAATTGGGGCGCCAACCGACGAAACCTATCATTATCTTCCGACGTTATGTTACCGCTGTGGTCATTGCATAGAGAAGTGAAGTTCATGGCCCAAGTCTACGTCCAAGAAACATTATCCATCTTAAATCAATTCATCACAAAGCGCCGTCCGCGCAAACCAGTTCCCCACACACTCGGCGACCTTTCGCCCATTGAAAAAGACCGACTTTTACGAGCCATCTACCGCTTCGTGATCTTCGGTAACCTCTTCGCTCGCCCTCCCGCGGAATGGAGCGAAGAAGAACTATGCGAGCACTTCCTGTGTCGCTTCCCCGCCTGGCAAGTCGAGGAGCTGAGCTGCGTCAACGATTTCATGACCAACATGATCCGGCGGAAATGGCAGGAGATGGAGGATAATGAATTCCAGCGTCTTGTGGCGGGGGATCCACAACTGTGGGAGATTGAGCCGAGGCCGAATCCGTGGAATTGTCGCTGGGATGCGGATTTTTATTCTAAAGAGACGAAGAGCCTTTGTTTCGAGGAGATGCAGGCGTTTTTTGTTAGATTGCCCGTCGAGGTCTTGAGAGCTTTGTTCCAGGCGGAAGGTGCGGGTTTGGAGGAGTTGGTGAGGGGATGGGCCGCGGAGTGGCGGGGTGGGGAGGGGCCGTTTTTAGGAGAGGCCTTGCATGTTGACCCGAGTGAGTTTCCTGTGGTTCCTGGTGGTGAGCTCTTCAGATATGAGGTGAGTGAGAGGTCGGATATTTTGTTTGCTTATAATGATCCTGGGCCTATTGATCGTGAAAAGCCTGATGACGTTATGTCTGCCAATATCAGCTGGCATTGGGCGCATCGTTGGCAGCACTGCGAGATGTATTATAGCTCTACATCCAATTTTTATTGGCCGGGAGCGGAAAAATGGGAAGAGTTTGATAGGAGTCATAAGGGGCTGCGACGGATTGGGTACGTGTTCTGGGACCGTCGGCGCTTAAACTCTCTTGAGGAAGTCGAGTAAGTGGACGCTTACTTCATCCTGTACAGATATATCAAACTAATGATTCGTAAACAGTTCAAATTCTTTTGGAAGGCAAATTCTACAGAAGTTCCCCCGACCGACTTCTCCGGATCAGAGTTTGAGCGTGGAAGAAAGGATTCGCAAATTTGCGGGGTGTGAGTGTGGTGGGGTCATTAGGCCCGAGGATTCGAAATGTACCACCAAGGGACATAGGGTTGAGTTTACATATCCGTGCGGGCCGGAAGTGATTGAGAAGGAGATTTGAGTTGTGGTTTTGAAATAAGAAAGGAGTATCCTTGTCTACTTTGTTCTCCAATTTATATCGTGACCCCGAATAATATTCGTTCTAGCTCGATATATATAGCCTAACATTCCAGTTATTCAGAGTTCTTCCTCGCTCTAAATCCCTTTTCATATATGCAGATGCCTAGCTATTAATAGGAACAGCAGTTAAACCATCTTCACCGACCATATTAGCAGCCTCCATAATTACAGCCAGAATGCAACTTGTGCAAACTCTATCTTGTCGTACTAGGGAGCTTCTGGATCAAGTGCCCAATCAAACTCACCACCATTCACAGAATGATGCTTAGTCCTGCCCCGAACTTTGCTCTTCGCTTGGCTGGCCGTTTGGCTGTTTATGAGTTGAAATAAGAGAATTTACTGTTCAAACTTATTCAATGTGGTGGTGCAGTTCAATCTACTTCAGCTTAAACTAACTCTTTCACAGTAATAGCACCTCTCAATTCAAAACCTAGCAGCGTCCAGAAAGTATTTTCAGGGAGCAGATTGCTATGCT
>QGMG01001180.1:0-11467 GCA_007825325.1 Lachnellula cervina
ATATTAATAAATATATAAAGATTCTCTTTATATAGTATAAGATTGTATTCTATAAGAGTGTTTGCCTATTCTTTATACTATAAGGCTAGTAAGTTATAAAGTCTATATAATACTTAATCTACTACTATAATATATCCCTTCTGCTTAAAACCGTTTAAGAGTTTACAGATAACTATTTTAGTATTTAGATCTCTTTTTATATTAATAAAGGCATTTCTAATATTAAAAGACTTGATTTCGAGGTTAAAGTAAGCATAGAGTACTATTATAACCTAAAAAGAGTGTGCTGCTAGTATTAAAGCGTATATATTAGTAATAGAAGCATTATTTTATAAGTCTCTTCGAATAACAAGTCTCGAGTAGTATCTAATAATCCAACTATTATTATTAAGCTTATATTTAAAAACCTATATTAGAGGTAGTAGTTTTATTATATTAGAGGTTTGCTTTTTAATTATCTAGTAGTATAGATTATAGAAACTTACTATTTTAATCTTAGTGTCTTTTAGGAAACTCTTTCTATAAAGGTATTAAAGTATCTCTTACTATATATAAGATTCTTTAGAGGCTAAGAATATATATTTCTAAGGCAACCCCTTTTTATTTATAGGAGGTATATTCTTTATAATAATTTTAGTAAATTGATTCATTTGCACTATAGCTACAATTATATAATAAAGTATATATAAACAGTTTATATTATTATTCCCTATAGGTTTACTTAGCTAATTAGATAAAAGGTTATTCAGAATAGTATTAAGTGTAATAGAGTTATTTCTAATCTCTTTAAGCTATATTTTAAACGCATTAAGAGTAGTATATATACTTTATCTCCTTACTCTTTTTCTATAGCAACTAGCTTTACTCCCTTTATAATTAGAGGTATTGCTAGCTATATAAGCACTTCTATAGATTGCTAGTTATAATAGTATTAGTGCTGCGTTTTAACTACTTAGAACTTATATTACAACTTATAGTATTATATTTAGATAAGTAGTAGTTAGAATACTAGATAGCTCTAGACCTAAAAGTAAGATTAGTGCTTTAGAAAGCGGATCTAATCAAAAAGTGTAGTCTTGTACTTAATCTAATAATAAGATTTAGTTAGTATCACCTAATATATTAACTCTATAAGGATTATTAATAGAGGCACCCTCACTTCTATATAGTGCGCTTTCTAGTTTAGAAGTGTTTTTTAGAATTAAGAGTCTCTTAGCTATAATAGAATTATATATTACTTCTAAGTCTTAATTCTTAAATCCTTTCTTAGGAACTAAAAGCAGTGTATTACCTTGATTTAAAAGCGTAGCTCTCTCCTTTATAGACTTTATCTGCTTAATAGGGTTTTTCTTATAAGGTACTATACCTGACTATATTGCTTAGTAGGCTCCACTATATTAGTGGCTATACGCGCTAGTGGCTGTGCTCGACTTAGTGGAGCGAACTGTAGGCTGCATTGCGCATTGTAATATTATTACTATAGCCTCTATGTATGCAGATATGCGATAATAGTACTTACACTATAATAGCATTATACTAGTAATAATTATAATATCTATACTAATCCTAGATCTATAATAGATTACTCCTAGATCAATTCTAGATCTATATTATATATATCTCAGATTAATCCTAGATTTATAATAGATTACTTCTAGATTAATCCTAGATTAATCCCACATCTACGCTATATATATCCCAGATTAATCCCATATCTATACTATATATATTCTAGATCTATACTATATATATTCTAGATCAATCCTAGATCTATAATAGATTACTCCTAGATCAATCCTAGATTAATCCTAGATCAATCCCATATCTACGCTATATATATCCTAGATTAATCCTATATCTATACTATATATATCCCAGATCTATACTATATATATCCTAGATTAATCCTAGATCTATAATAGATTACTTCTAGATCAATCCTAGATCAATCCTAGATCAATTCTATATCTACGCTATATATATTCCAAATCAATCCTAGATCTATATTATATATATCCCAAATTAATACTAGACTCTCTAATAACTCCCTAAACTATAATAGATCTATACTATATTAATTATAAGCATTATAGAAATAATATAAGCTTTATAGCAGCTTAGTGCATTTGTGTGACTTGAATTGCTTATATATAATATAGAAGACATTTAATAATAGCTTATTGCAGATTACTTGCTAGTAAAGAGTAAGGATAAGAGAAGTAGAAGAAGAATAAGTAGAAAAGAGAAGTGTATAAGTAAGAACTTAAAGTGTAGAGTAGTGTGAAGTAACTATTAGAATAATAAGAAAGTTACATAAAATATTACTTATTATCTAAATAGAAAGCTAGTATCTACCTGCCTGCATAAGACCCTAACCTAGCATTAAGTTATCTTATATATAGCTTAAATATAGCTACTATTACTACTTCTACTACCTGTTCTTCTAGTGCAGCTTTTACTTAGATTTAGAAGCTTAGCTTATAGAAGGGCCGTTCTATTAACTCTAACTATACTCTAAGTCTAAACTTTAAATCTTTTATAATAGCGTTCTAGGCCTTTACTAGTATATAGCTAGTAAGAATGCTTTCTATCCCAGCCCCCTCCGCTTTCTTGACTTTCTTCTATATACTAAGAATATAGTGTATTGCATTTTAATGCTTTTATATCACTTTAATTACAACTCTTAGATAATATGTCTTTACTTGTTCAATTAAAAGAGAGTCTCTTATCTTTACTTTATCTTATATTACTAGTAAACTTAAGCTACTACAAGTCTACTAATAACCTAATACCTTTCTTTTATCTTTCCTATATCGAGTTATATATGCTTTAACTAACCTATCTTAGTGCTTACATCTACCTACCACGGTCCTAGCACTTTAATAGTTATAGAGTGATTAGCGCCTTTATAGTAATATAAGCTGATTAGAGGTAATTATATACTTCTTAATATTTTTTATACTTCTTAGCTAGAATCTACTAAAGACTGCTTTTTCTAACAAAATCCTATTACTTAGATTACTTATAACGATCCAAATATACTAAACTCTAACAATTCTATTATTAATTTAGTTTTTCTATTATTATACTATTTTAATTCTTACTCTCTATTTTAGACAAAGCTTTCTCTTAGAAGTATAATAATATAGCATTAAAGAATATAATTAATAAGGAGTATAATATATTACATAAGATAGGGTTTTATTCTATTAGTATAGTACTACTATACTAATAGTATATTACTTATTTAGGCCGATTTAACAATTATAGAGCCAGATAAGAATAGGGAGTACTACTTTATAATAGCTTAGATTGGATATATAGCTTCTACTTATAAGCTCTTCTTCTATTATACTATTCTAGATTACTCTTAAAGTAGTTAGAAAGAAGTAGTGCACTTAATCTCAACTATTAGTATAGAGCTAGACTAGATTCTAGAGTTCTATAAAAATGTAAGTTATAGGTTACTACTAAGGTTCTAGCAAAATAATAATATAGTTGCAGATCTAGTACTACTATAATAGTAGTATAACCTAGAATAGAGTTAAGTCTAACTTCTTTAGGGGGCAGCAAGTTATTAATATAACTAAGCGCTATTAGAGTACTAAGATATGCCCCCTAACTAATTCTAGGCTTACTAATTTCCATTATACTCAAGTTGATTATACTTAGTATAATCTCCTCGAGCAAGTTTCTTACAAAGCTAATACTCGACGCTTCTAGCAGACTAGCAATCTAGATTATAATAAGCTAATTAGCTTTGCTTATACTAAAGATCACTTTAGTCACTTTATATAAAAGTACTAAAATGGAGCAGTAGAGAAGATTAGACTATACTAGAGCTACTCTTATAATACTCTTTATTCTAGGCCTGATCTAATCTTTTAGAATATTAAGTAGTATATAAGTAGTATTCTAGTAGTATTCTTTATCTACTAATTATATATAGGGGAATGCTTCTAGTGACTATTTGCTTTTATATTAGAATGCTTATAATCTATACTTTAAATAGGCAACCCACCACTTCTAGCGCCGCCTAAAACCTAATAGAGCCTTGAATCTTAGCTACTTGAAGGTCCTATATAATAACTTCAATTTGGTAAATAGTAGAATGTAGTTATCTACTAGCTAGCAGCAAGGTAGTATTAACTAATCGAATAAATCTAACTATTACTTAACTATTCTAGCTATAAGCGCGCATTTTACTTATTGCCGTTTGTACTCCTCTCTCTATAATAGTATAATGCTAACAAAGAAAGGGTATACTTATATTACACGTCTAGATAGCTATAATATCTTTTGTATAGGCTATAATATTATTTATAATTTCATTATTCTATATAGCCTTTCTTAGGTAGTGATTATAAGTACAGGCGAGCATTCTCACCCTTCTAGCCTACCTATTTCAATTTCTTATATCTAGAGAAATTATTTATAAAAGGCTATAGTAAGTATAGACTCTAGCAACTTAAATGTATATAGGTTATTCTAGTATAATTATTACACTATACTATTTTCTAACTAGACTTTAGTTGCATTAGAAAACTACTTTATCATTTAATAGCTTTTAGTAGATAATAAGCATCTAAGTCTTAGTAATGCTTATACTTTAATAAATAATATTAATTCTTTAAATAATATTATTAGAAAGCGTCGAGACTTTAATTATCTATTAGGTTAATTATTACTAAGTATGCCTACTAAGTTATAATACTATCTTTGCACTGTGCTAATAATATTCTAGGATAGCTATTAAGGCGCTATATAATACGCAATATACTTTTAGGAATAATAGCAACCCTTAGATTACTAATATTTATACTAAGAGCAATGAAATTATTATTGTTTATATAAGTAAAAGGCAAGCTTACCTCTTTTATAACTAAAGTGATATCTAGTATAATATAATCTTTAAACGAGTGTATAGTGTTTTTAATAAAATTGTCTTCTTAGTTAGACACCCTTCTAGTCTTAGTATATTATTAATAACTCTACTCTAGCTCTAAAATAGTATAATGCTAATAATCCCTAGCTGTTATACTCTACCGTATTTATATTAATCAAAACACTACCTTAATTTATTATCTCTCTTTTAAACTTCTATTTTAAGTGATTCTAGATCTTACTAAGTGTATTCTAGAATAGCAATATATAAATGCTAAGCGCTATAGGTTTCAAGGGTTTATATTTAATATATACTAGAAGCAGGCAGTAGGTATATTACCTAATATATATTTATATAAGCTTATTGCTAATAAGCTACCTACTTAGAGCTAGGATATTATCTTACTAAAGTCTTTCCTTACTATAACTAGTGCTAGTATATTCGTTTTATTATTGTTTATTATCTTATTTATTTCTACTATACTTTAAAGCTATTTTAAGAGTCTTCTCACTTAGAAGATATATATTATATATTACACTTATATTTAAAAGAAGATATTATTTCTATAATTAAGAAGTTAAAGATATATAGAGATAGAAAGGTAATAAATTAAGCTAAAGATAAAGGCTAGTTAATTATACTCTATAGTCTATCTCCTTTTTTTTCTAAGATGCCTACTTAAGAGTTCTTAGCTCTTAAGCGGAATACAAATTTGGCTGAAATTAGGAATTAGAAAATATAATAGACTAGTGTTTATTTGCATTTATTAGGTGCAATACTATAATGAGCTAGCCCTTTACTAGCAGTATACTAGATGCTAACTAAATTACTCTAATAGCAATGCTTTGGATTCTTAGAATCTTAAGGCAGCTAAGTATATAATATCTATAGGCGTATTTCCTTATTTAAGAGGTCTTTTAGCAATAGAGATTATTAACTCGAGTTTCTAGAAAACAGGTATTTATAATATAATATTTTTCTAAACTTATAACTAATAGTACTAGATTATTAAGAGCAGTAGAGAATAGATAGAGTAGCTACAGCTATAGAGACTCTAACTAAATAAAGACCTAGATATTCTTAGAAAGATAGAACTACTCCTTAGAGCATAACTAGCTAAGTCCTACCTACAAGTTAGTATAGTGCATACACTAAGGCAGTATTTAGAAAACACTTCTATTCTAATTCTAATATACTAAATAATCCAGAAATGGAATAAATAGTTAAATAGGAGAAATAGATATAACTAGAAAGAGATTAGCAATAAGCATATCTAAGAGTAAAGTTTCTACTCCTGCTACTAGAATCCAGCCTATAGACTACACCTAGTATAAGACTAGCATTATTCTTATAGAATCTCTTAAGACTAGCATTATCCCTATAGGATCTCTTAAGTGTAATATTAATTGATTTGATTTCTAATATATACTAGTATCCTCTTATTACTTATTTAACTTATTTAACTAATCTATTAAGTAGATAATTTGCCTTCTTAGTTATTTATCTTAAGAGCTAAGAGGTCTCTACTTACACCTAATAATAAGTGGATTAATATAGATTATATAGACTTATATAATATATCTTCTAGCTAAGATAGTCCTAGTAGAGTAATAGCAGCCCGTAGAGCAAAAGGGCTAATAGAACGTTTAACTAGGCCTATTATTAAGATTAAATAAGATTCTAGTCCAACTCTAGAATATAGAAAAAGGTAGTCTTTTTAATAGAATATTTGATAGTATAAAGTAGGAATAATATTATATAAATCGATTATATAACTTTATCTAGAATAATTTTAACTTATATTTCTTAAACTATACTTTATAGTAATAACTAGTACTCTAGTATTATATAGCTAGATATAAACTTTAATTAAAATTCTTCAAGTTAAAGATTTGAAGTATATTTGAGCTTTGGATTAATAATTTATTAAGTAGATAGTTTTTCTTATCTTTCTTGAACTTATTTGTTATAAATACTAATAGGAAAACCTTAGCCTAGTGCTAACACTTAGCTAATATACTAGTTTATTTAAGTTTTCTTATCTACTTGATCTAATTGTATCCCCTTAACCTATAGTAGTAGACTGCAGGTCTAGAGGATATAAGATTAAGAGGACACAATTATTACACTTTTATAACTTTTAAACTATAAATAATTAAAGTTATAACTAGTATAATATTATTATATTATTACTATAAAAAGGAAAAGAAATAATAAGAGAAATAAATATAATATTACAAGTCTAGCTTATTATTAGCTTCTTTAGTTGCTTATACTTCCTTCTTATAACCTTCTATAGTGCTATTTAAAGGTTGCTAGCTTGCTGCTAAGAAAGTGGTAGCTAAGTATTAAATCTAGCAGCTAGGTAGTATATAGACTACTAAGCAGAATAGCAAGTCATTGCTTCTAAATGCAAGTTCTAATAGTTTAGCAAAGCGGTAATATATTATTAACAGCGAGTGATTAGTCCTAGACGTGAATACTAATAGTTTAGTATAGGGGTAGCAAATTGCTTACTAAAGAGTATTACTTGAATTAGGTCTAAAGACTTTAAGAGGTGGGTCTACTAGTAAGATAAGCATAAGATAAAACTTGTTTAAGTAACTAAGTGTAGCACTTACCTGTCTTAGTGCTAGCATTTTAATAGGTGTAAAAGGGGGAGATAGGGATCTAGAGCATACTTATTCTCTATTAAGTGCCCGAGGTTCTAGGGCTAGTAATGCCTCTATAAATGGATCTAGTAGAGAAGCATATAAGTATATACTAGAAACAACTTCTATTTGTACTATATTAGTAGTATTAATAGGCTAGAGAGAATGCTAGTAGAATTTGCAAGTAGCATTTTGTCTACTATATAGTAGAGTAGTAGTTATAAAAGAATTAAGTTCTATACTAACTTCACTTACTAACTAGAAGATATTAGTATATTATAGCATTAAGAATTAAGACTAGACTTATAATATACTACCTCTAAGATAGGATATTATCTATAGAGCTTAGAACTAAGGTCTCCTCTTAGATATTACCTGCTAGACTTGATATAGAGGTAGTATAGCACTAGGTCTAAGGAAGGATATTATCTGTGAGGCTTGGGACTAAGGTCTCCCCTTAGATATTGTTTACTAAGCTTAGTATAGAAGTAGTATAACCCTAGATCTAAGAAAGGATATTATCTATAAGGCTTAGAGCTAAGATCTTTCTATAGATATTACTCTTCTCTTAGATGTTGCCTACTAGATATAGTATAGAGGTAGCAAGGCGCTAGGTCTAATATAGCGCTTAAGTAGAAGAAATATTAATATCTAAACCTAGCTATAGATTTAATATTAGTGCTAATACTAGCTTAGTAGCACTTTCTTGCTTGTACTAATACTATTCTTTTAGGTATTCTAGATGCTTATTAAAGTATTATTCTTTTTAGCAATTATACTTAGTGTTAAACTTTAGAACTAATAGGTAGTCGATCTAGAAAGGCATCTTCTTAATAACTAGCTAAATCTTCGCTTTAAAATTCCCGAAAAGCTTCTTATAGAGAGAAGGAATCTTAATAGATACTAGCTTCTTACTAGATGCGTATTCTTAAGAAGGCATAAGTGGCTGCAATTAATAATATACTATTTTAGAGTTATCTATAATATTCTTAGGGAATATTAAAGACTATATATTATCTTTATCCAATATAGGATTATAGTAAGTTATTGTAATATACTTATATATATTATTAGTCCAATGCTAGTATAGAATAGAAGAGACCCCTAGCTCGAGTTTAATATTAGAAGAGGTAGGATCTAGTATAGACCTATAAGACAGTTAATTATATATAGGGATTAAGGGTAGTAGAATTTACTTCTAGTTTTCTAAATAGTTTAAGCATTATAGTAATACTATACTAGCACTTAACTATATTATAGAATAGTTTAATTATACTAATAATAACTATAGCTTTGCTTTCCGCGTAGAGTAATTGCTATTATAAGAGATAGCAGAACTATAATAGCTAGGAGTTGAGCTAGTTATAGTATTAAGCTTGCTTAGAGTTGCTGTATACATTTCTTAGAGAGCTTAATATTAAGAAGAAGTATATATAAAAGGTATAATATAAGAACGGCCTTTAGTATTATTATATATAAAATGGAATATAGAGTTAGAAGAAATATACCTTCGCTAGATAATAATAAGCTTTTAATTTATAGTTCTCAGTTAAGAATAATAAGACTAACCTTAATATAGTCCTTTAAAGCACTAGCATCTCGGCGGGGAATAGCATCTAAGCAATAATTATATTGCTTTTCATAAGAAAGAAGAATATAATCCTCTAATAATAGTAATCGGAGCTATAGATAACTATCTTAAGGTGCTTCCCAAATTACTCTATATTGTTTAACTACACAAAGGTTATAAGGCATAGTATAAGAAACTAAGAATAAATATAAAGGTTAAAAGTGTTTCTTAAGCATAGAAAAGAGGAAATATATAAGAAGTAGCTAGCTTTAAGCTACTAAAGAAGTAGAAGCAAGTCTGTTTTAGCTTTATAGAGGAGGCTTTTCCTAGTTTCTTATTAGTATAGTCAAGGGAGGGATCTAGCTTATAATAGAGTTCTTAGCCTTAGGAATTAAATAGTTAAAGCGGCTATATACTAGTACTATCTTAGTATAGGTATACAATCTATAAAGGATAGCAAAGACCTTAAGATCTAGATAAATAGGTCGTCCCGTAGATCCGAGGACGCGCGCTATTCCTATTCTAGCATTAGTGTAAAAACTAGAAATATTTTCCTTTTAGTTCTATTTATATTAATCTTCCTATATCCAAACTAGTATATATTTCCTAAACTATCTCTAACTTATTAGATGCTTTAAAGATTAATCAAATATACCTTCGCATTATTAATACTAAGTCTAGAAAGCAAATCCTATAACTTTTAAGTAAGGTTTTTTGTTTAATCTTACTTTAGTGAATTTCTATAGTATATATCCCCTTATAACTAACTTGCTTTCAGAGCTTATTCTAATCTTCTAAATAGTTATCCCTTTCTCTTTACTTCTCTAAAACATTAATCTCAATACTCGAATATCTCTTTTCCTTTATCTTTATAATGCGCGCAATATTATCACCTTTAGAAACAAGTAATAGCAGAGTGAATATAATATTACTAAGGCAGTATCTATACTCTTAGAATATATAATATTATAAGCTTAACTGCTCTTATAACTTTAAGACAGGAATTATATAGTATATCTTAGTTAATATATAAATTCTTATATTTATAAGTTATAGTTTATAGTTTTAGTAACCTTTTCTATTCTTAGCTTTCTTTTACAAATTCATCTAAGTCCACAGTTGCAATTTTATAGTAGATAGAAATATCTCTATAGACTTCTAGTATTATACTCTCTTTATGCTATCTCTATACTTATAACTTGTATTTGTTTCTATTTTGCTTGTACTAATACTTCTATATACTTAAGATAAGCTCTTTTCTCTAACTTCTTCTCCTTGCTTTCTTTGAGATTTATAGCAAAAATAAGAGTCTCTTAACTTCTAGTATTATACTTCCTTTATACTATCTTAGTGCCTATATACTATTCTAGAGCTTGTTTATTATATCTGTGTCCTTGAGATTATTAAGAGTTCATATTCTTAAGATTATTAAGAAGAATCTATATTCTTAAGGTTATCTTTTATTTGTTTATATAATAATACTTATAAAATGCAGGTTTAGACTTAGGAATAATACTAAGTCAAATTTAATAATCTTTAAACTTCTAATATCTTAGCTGGATACTACTACTATGCTAGCATTTAATTAACACTTTTATAGATTTTTTTTTTCCACTACACACAACTATATATTATCCCTTTTTTTGCGCGTTTACTATTAATCATTCCATCTTAGTAATAGCCTTATACTAGAATTAAGATAGTATCGAATAACTTTATTATTACTTGCTCTAAAGGCTACTATTACAATTAGAGTGAGGCGGAGGAGATAGATAAGAGGACCTTTATTATTTATATAAGTTATCTTTATATAGCTTAGAGCTATACCTATACTAACTTACTACTAGCTATACGAGAGAGAGTGCGGCCTTTATAGAATATAAGTGCTTTTTCTTTCAAATATTAATTTCATTTCTTTAAATACTATCTCCTGCTTTCTCTATTCTAAGAGACTTAGAGCTTAGAGTTTAAGAGAGCCTAATACTAATATATTAATAGTTTAGAAAGCATAATTCAGCTAGTAAGATTTGAGATCACTATAAGGTATATTGCTAATTATATAATAGTATTATACTAGGACTAATTTATTATAGGAAAAACATAATCTTAAAGCTGCTATAGGCATTATATCTAAGAAGCTATCTCTGTATATTTTTTCTGCATTAATACTATACTAATACCTTTATACTAATATTATTCTAGTTCCCTCTTATATATATTAAAGCACAGCAAGAAAGTGATAATAGCACTGGATTCAAGTGAGGAAGAGTGAGTACTAACTTTATAATAGCTCTTTAGTAGCATATTACTAATATATATATAGATATAATAAGAAGAGTAAGCTATCTTTAGTAAAGAAGC
>QGMG01001181.1:0-11453 GCA_007825325.1 Lachnellula cervina
TATAAATAAATATATTATAATCTTAAAGTGAAGTCAAAATGCGAAATAAGCTCTTTTATACTTATTTATTTAAAGAATAATAGAATTCGAGTAATATATCTAAAACTTAAATTAAGTAAATATAATTAAGAAAATAATAAGCTATTATAATTTTAGAATTAATAGTAATTAAGTACAAATAGTAATTTTATTATAAGCTAGAATAGAATTTATTATTAAATAAAGATATACTATTAAATTCTTAAAACATTTAAAGAATTAATCTTTTTAGTATTAAATAGAATCAAATCTTTTATTAATTAGTTCGAGTATATTTACTAGCTTAAAATAGTATTCGAAGCTCTAAGAATAAGTCTATCTGCTTAATAAGCTTATACTATTTATTATTATTAGTAGTATCCTATATTACTAGAGATTGTAAAAGGCTTGAGAGAGTCTTATACTAGTAGGAAGTAAGAAAAGACGGAATAATTCAGGTTAGTGAATAGTAAATTGTTGTTCACCCACTGAAATCTCAACACCTAGGCTCATATAATAAGAAAGAGGTATTTGAAGACATCGGCCGCCAACTCTCCTAACACTTGAGTAGTTGTTACGGCACGACCTGCTTATAGTACTAGTATCGCTGCAATCTGAGTTACAATAGCCCATATAAGCCCTGTATGAACATACTAATCAGACTACATACAAGGCTTTCGCTTTCGCAAATCACGTCATCGAGAGCGTAACCGAGTAATATATCTGCACTTCTAAGAGGCCTAGATGTCCGAGGTCGACTCACAAGTACGAGTTCACTGTTGCCTAAGGCATGCGTACACAGTGCTGTAGGTACTGTACCTCTCTCCCCTCCTATCACTTCTAACAAAACACAAGCACCTCGACTCTGCATTTCCCCCTCGATTTACAGTAGTAATATATACATCGCATTACGAGCTAGCCGTTACGGCTGCTCACCTCCAATCCCATCGCAATAGAGTTGATTCGGCAGCTTTTTTTAATTACAGTACCTCATTCTACGGAATCCTATTACTTTACTCCTACCCACTATCACAGCCCCTCATATTTGAATAGGAAAATTGTAAGCCAAAAAACCAAAGCTATGTCTACCACTGCGACTACGCCTCCCATGTACACGGACTCTCCGCTGGCGTTGATCGCTACACCACAGTTCGAAACTGCCAGGGTACGGCCGCCTCAAACGCCGCCCTTTAATCATTGGAGTGATTGCTAATCTAACACCTCGACAGGAGGACCCTTTTACCGTTGAGGCTTCCCATATGGCTCTGAGTCATAATGCCTTCATCCGCGGCTTTAATAGTATATATCAGACAGCGGCCCGCCTCACTCTGCCCGCTGATAAGAAGGACTTTGTCGGCTACTGCGTAGCTTGGGTTGACTGTGTCTCTACGCACCACCACTATGAGGAGACGGAGTTTTTCCCTAACATCAACAAGGCCGCCGGTCAGACAGGCCTGATGGCTGGCGCGGTCCACGAGCACGAGCTGTTTCATGGCGGAATGGAAAATTTCAAGCGCTATCTCTTAGATAAAGCAGATGATTTCAAGAGCAACGAGCTGATTGCAATCATGGATTCCTTCAAAGAGCCACTCTGGAACCACCTCAAGGCCGAACCGCCTGCCATTGTCGCCCTAGCCAAGCACAGTACTCCGGACACGCCGATTCCCATATTAGAAATTGCTAACGCTGCGGGTAAGCCTAGTTTGACACTCATAGCCTCTCTGTCTGCTAACTCTCTTGCCTCTTTTTCTTAGGCAAAAAGCAGCTTGGTTTGAGCTTCATGTTTAATATCCTGCCTGTTTTCTTCTTAAATATGGAGACTACTCAGTTTGAGAAGGGCATGTGGCATGAAGTGTTTCCAAGTAGAACAGTGATGAACAAGGTCGTCCCAAAGCGGCAATCCGGTCAATGGCGTTTCTGTAGCTGCGATGCTGATGGTAAAGTGAAGCCGCTAGCTGTCTGAGAAGACTAGAATGTTAGTGATAGTAAAGGCGTCAGAGGAAACTATTTGGAGTTAATCTTAAGTTATTGCTAGAATATATAATAAGCCTCTGAGAATAATAGGATCTAGAAGATTACTAGTTGAAGAAATAGTAATACTATTAATATTTATATTAATAGTCTTCAATCGAGAAAATATAATACGCGTTTGCTCTAGAGAGTGATTTTAATACTAAGGTCTTAGTAAAAGATAGCTAAGAAGTCTTAGTAAAATATCTATCCATTTTAGATGCGGCGTCTATCTACACGCACAAACGCCAATCCATCCATCCGTCCGTCCATCCATCCATCTATACGCCCTGGTATCATACATATCCAGCTCCAAAACGCCTGCAAGTATGTATACACTCCCTCACCACTCCCTTCCCCTTCTGCCTTCCACCATCCATAATCATTCTCTTCTATTTCACCCTATTCGCCTCCCAGTTATCCAACATCCTCTTCACCTCTCTAAAACTAACAGGTTTGGTCAAAAATAAATCAACACCAACAGCAGCCGCTCTCGCTTGATCCTCACTGGAAGCCAGACCAGTGAGTGCGATAATCAGCGCTGGCGTAAACGTTTTCCCACTACCACCATTTTCAGGGGCAAGATTCATCTTACGATGTTTTTCATGTGCGCGAATCTCCTTGGTAGCGCCAAAACCATCGAGTAACGGCATGGAGATATCCATAAACACGACATCGTAGCCTTCTTCGCGAGCAGAATATCTCTCGACCGCCGCGACACCGTCCATGGCAGTATCAATGACTGAGTGGCCACGTTTACCGATTGAGGTTGATAGAAGGGTGAGATTTATGGCGTTGTCATCGACGAGAAGGAAAGATGGTTTGGGCGTTTGCGGGGATGATGCGTCCTTGGAAGGTGGCTTCGACTCGATAACAGTCTCGGAAATGCGAAGCGCTGGAGGTTTGGAATCTGGTTTCTCCGCCGCTGGCATCTTTTCTAACTTGGGACTATGCGGCTGCTTCTCTGGAGACGGGAATGGGAACTCAGCAGCTATCTCCAATGCATTGGGAGTTGGACTTTCTATGGCTTTCCGGGCGTTGTCACTGTCCGCTGCCATTCGACTGTTGTCCAACACCTCGCTTCGTTTCGGGTTGATTGACATTTCTTCAAATACGTTGCTCAAGTCGCTGTCTGGCTGTGGAGCATCAAGTGGGTTGGGTGTCGCCTGACTCACTCCTTCTAAAATCTGGGCGATCGCTTTCCCTAATTTGAGAGGACCAACTGGCTTGACTACATACCCGACATTTGATTTTGAATCAGTTTGAAAAGACGTACGATCAAAGCGGGACGTGTGAGAGCAAAGCACTACTACAGATAGCCGCTTGTTGTGGGTGATGCGGGAGTAATGGATTAGTTGTGAGACGGTATCGGCGTTAGCCTCGTTGGAAATAATAATGCTGGCTTTCTGTCCCAAAGGAACCACCTGTAGGCCATACCATTCAGTAATGAATTGCGAAACGGAAGACTTTAAGAGCTCTCCTGTCTTCTGCGCGGCAGGATCCGGGGAATCTATATCAAAACCGTGTAGCGAAACTCGCTGGCCTTGTAAGCGAACTCGTAACTTCGTTATGGATTCATCTGGCTCATGCGGAAGAGAATTTAAAGACTTGGGGGTGTTAGTAGATCCAGAATCGGCATATTTAGGCAGTTCCCGAAGCAGTGGGAGATTGACCCGCACCTCTTCATAACAGTCAGCAGAATATAAACGGGGGATTAGGTATGAGACTTACGGGTGCCTTTCCCTACTTCGCTCTCAATTGTAATATTTCCCTCAAGAATGTGGACGATACTCTTGACAATAGACAAACCAAGACCTGTCCCGCTCGAAAGAGAGTTCTCTTGTGCAAATGGGGTGAAAAGCTTCGAGCGTAAAAACTCTGGTGCAATGCCTTTGCCGGTATCCGTAACAGTCAACGCCACCATAGCCCTCGGAACAACTTCTCCTGTATCTGGATCTTGAAAGTCTTCCATTGGTGAAGTGCTTAATTGGATTCTTACATAACCATGCGACGTATACTTGAGCGCATTCCCAAGGAGATTCATGACAATTCGCCGAAAAGCTCCAGGCTGTGTTGTGAATTGATAATTATGCACGTCGACATCAAACACAACAGAAACTTTAGGCTGCTGCAATGTGCTTGTCCCTATCAAAGGCTCGGAAATTGTTGGGCTTTTTAATTGAGTAGGATTTGTCAGGTCCCGGGTATCTCGGACCATATCGAAATTCGCAGCAGTGCCGTTTTGAAAGATATGACCGGCAAAGACACTTTCAACGACTTCCTCGCAGATGACCGAAACATCAATATCAGCATACAGATTAATCATGGGCAAGTCTGATTTTATTGCATGTGAAGTACCAGCAGGTCGGTTACCACGCCGTTTGTTCTTTCGCCATGTTCTCTCGAAGTGATTGATCTTGGAGAAGTCGAGGACATGATTCTGTCAAAGCGTTAGTACTACCGGTAGGGTCATCTCAAGGTGGAATGAATATATGAAGTCTTACAATTGTGTCAAGAAGCGTCCGACCACAGCTGGATATTGTCTCAACCATGCTCTGTTCAAATGTGCTCTCAACCTCGTCACCCAAGAACTCAGCACTTGCGAGAATACCATGAAGAGGAGATCGTAATTCGTGAGATATACTCCCAATAAAGTCTCCTTTCTTCTGGTTTGCGATTTCCGTGTCAATTCGTGACCACTCCGCCATGACAGAGTTGCCAAATGCAGACAAGAAGGATAATTCATTCTGTTTTGACAAGATACGTGTGGCCTCGGTTGACCATACAAAGCAGCCACTCAGCCAGCGAGAGCGCCCTGCATCCCAGAGCGGAACGAACAATAGCTGCCGTATGCCAGGAAAGTGGCGAGACAAAAATTTGGAATCAGCCCTGGCCTTTGCGCTTCTGGCTTTACGCCTGGTCGCATCAAATCTACGTTGTATGGGGTCTTTGCTAATAGCCTTATAGAGCTCCTCTTCTGACGATGAAGAGATTGCTCCATCTGAATCAAAGGTCCACATTTTCCCTCGGGGGTAGCGGCGCAACAGGGTGTGAAGCGATTTCTCGTCAAAAGGTTTGAAACTTTGATTTCCGGGTAGTTCATCGCCATGAATCGAGGCAGCGCCAGGAGTAGAGAAGCCCAAAACATCAACAACCTTTTTGGACGCTGTAGTGGTTTGAGAAAATGAATTAACGCCGAGACTAGGGGGGGATTGCACAGCTGGAAAAGGAACATCATCAACAGACATATCATTAGACGAGTGAGCCTCGTCGCCGCTCCCAAATTGACTATCCGGTGTACTTTCTTGCGCGTCGTCTCGAGTTGATGCGTCGCTTGATGCGTCGCTGGCAAAGCCTCCTTGGGCATCATAAAAGACGCAACCACCATCGACTTCAAAAGTCTCTCTGATAAGGTTTGCGGCCCGTGAACACAGAATATTTTGTGACGAATCCTCAGACGCCTCGCTTGCAGGAGTCACACCAGATCTGTCGTTTTCTGGCGATGAGACGGTAAAAGCGGTTCCAATAGATGTCGAGGAGTTGGGATGTGTAGTGCTTGTGAGTTCCGGGCGATGGCTGGGGTCAGCTGTGTCGGCATAGGCATCTATTAAAGCATCTTCCGTTCCAGATGCCAGGGAGATGGCATATTCTCGCTCCTTGCGTTCAACGCTACTCGTAGATCCCACCGACGCAACGGAATCCCGCTGCGACTGCGAGCCTTTTGATCTTGTTCTGGTGATAACCGAGTCGGTTTCAAACTGGCCTACAATGCGCGTTCCCTCTCCATCTTCGGCATCCACGTCTGCTTCCACAAGCTCAGAGCGGCCTTCAACGAATGAGGCCAGGCCCCGAGACATCTTCATGCCCCGCCTGTGTTGCTCCACTTCCGAAACCATCTCCATATGTTTCATTATAGTCTTTGCCATGGTGCCCATGAAGTGGATGTCGTCCTTGCCCAGGCCATCTCGAACCTTGTCGTCCACAATGAATAAACTGCCAATTGCTATTCCTCTTTTGGTTATGAGGGGTACTCCTGCGTAAAAGCGAAGATTCGGGGGGCTTTGAACGAAAGGTAATTGGTTGAATCGGTCATCCTTGGATAGGTCGTTGACAATGAACGAGGGGTACTCCCCGGCCGGTGTTGGGGGAACTGCAATAGTTCTACACGAGTCAGTCGCTTGGTTTTAGGAAGCACGCCCGATGGTTATACCTCTCGCATAGTTTGCCAGACTTGGAAACGTTGCTGCAACCCAACCATAGATCATCCCCAGGCGCATGATGGGTTGTGTCTACCAGATCAACGGTCCTCGTGCTTTCTGCAACGAAATATTGTGTCTCGGCGTCGATGAGGCTGTCCCGTCTAGTATTAGCCCAGATACACAGATGTTGAGTATCGACTCGCCTACCCTATCATAGCCCTTTGCGCTCCGGTTCGCCATGCTGTGAGCTGGCAGAAAGCAGTCAAAGCAGTATCGGGAGAGGATATCTTGGAGGACGTGACATCTGACCGGACAGCAGTATTTATGGAGGGGTCGTCGCTGGTGGAAGAGGAAGACGGGTCAAGATTGAATGGTATATCGGCATTTGTGGGTACAGATGGTTGGTAATACCTATCAATTACAGATATTAGTAGAGGGAGGTAGAGGGATGTAGAGGGAAGTAGAGTACAAGTACAGGATCGGATGGTATATTATGGCAGGACAGTGTAGTACAGCACCATGCATAACAGGATTTTAACGTACTTGTACAGCTCTCTGGCCCTCGCAGTGTCTGACACTCCTTCAGCATGCGAAAAGGCAACGGTGGATGCAATGGGCGCCATGGTGGGCGAGGGAGAGGGTGGGAGTGGGAGTGGGAGTTGGAGTGGGAGTTGGAGTGGGAGTGGGAGTGGGGGATGGTATCTACAGCACGACACCGACGACACACTGCTGTCGGTGTCAAGGACGGATTATTGTAAAGACGGAAATCTATGAGGGGAGTGATACAAAAGTCAATATTATGTATGTATCGGGCTTAGCTGGTATGGTATTTTGGGCCATAGATATCTGCTTACAGTGACAGTGAAAGCGGGCATTACACAAGTAGTAGGCGGTGTTTGCTTTTTGCATGCGGCTGATAGTATAGGTATGGTGCGGTTGGTGGCTTATCTCTTCTTCATACCTTCAAATGATTAATAAAGCGAAGATAATAGTTTATGGAGGGACGAAGAAGAATATCGAGGAAAGATGGAACGTTCAGAAGACGCCACATACGTCATGTGTATAGAAAAAGCGGCACCAATTCTAATTGTTTAAGGGGTTTAATGCATGCGTGGCACACTGAAAAGCTTCACTTTTATATATATTATGACAATGACAGCTTGTTTCCTATTCATATCATACTCGAGTAACAGAGAGGAAAACGCTTTCATAGACTTGACCTAGATCTAGACCTAGAGGCATCCATCAAAGTCTACGCCAACTAGTCAACAAGCTTGCACTTTAGGTGCGTCAGGTACTTCGACTAGATACGTACCGCCAGTTCTAGAGCTGTTTACTTTAGGTAGGTGTAACCTATCTTAGTTGCTAGGTATGCAAAGGTACTAGGTAGGTACCTATGCATCTAGTGATTCAGCTACTATATAAATAGCTAAGTATAAGTACAGAAGATGTTTGTTTGGTTCTCATGAGAAGCCATGACGCGTGCCACCAAAGGAAAGGGTGGGTACATACTGTAACGAGGCGCGGGTTCGCCCGCCTACTGGTACGAGTACGAGTAAGGTACCTAGCCTAGGTAGGGTAGGGTAGGTAGTTGTAGTGTATTTTACCTAGTCTATACTAATTTTTCATCCGATACTCTAGCAATCGACTAGGAATTGCAGTACTCCGTATACAGAGGGTAGGTAGGGAAGTTTAGTATAGTGATATTACTTGAAATACACGAATTACTTGAAATATATAAATAAAAGCAAAAGAAAAGACGGAATTCATGGATACCTGTCCTGTACTACCGTATCTGTACTGTTCCTACCTATCTAGGTAGATACGATACGATACGATACAATACAAACACGGAGTTAAGCGGCTCTCGCCGTCCCATCGGTCAAGCCACTTGACTTGACTCGACCCGGCGAACACCACACTCCATTACCAAATTGTTAACGGCGCATCCAATTCACAACAACAACAACAACAACAACAACAACAACAACACCGCAGTCGCAGACATTACCTACCCATGGATCCCAACCTAGAGCAAGCCTCGCGGTCTACAAGCCCCCCGAAACCTCCGCGGAAGCGGAAGAGGATCGTAATATCATGTACTGAATGTCACCGGCGCAAACAGAAGGTTGCCCCCCCCACTCTCCTCCCCCCCTCCCCGGCGGCCGTTGCTTACAATAACAATTTCTAGTGTGATCGCGAGTCTCCCTGTTCGAATTGTATCGCCCGTAACAAAAACAATATCTGCCACTATGAGAACGAGTCCGCGAGGAAGCAGCAACTACTGGAAGACAGCGTCAGTACTGCCGCCGTCAATGGAGGCGCATTCAGTGTCATCAAGCCCAACGCCGCGGATACCGTGGCCCAGGTTACAGGCTTTGGCTACAACAAATCAAATGGCAACAACAATACAACGCTGGGCATCTTCAAGAAGCTGCAAGATCACGATGCCCAGACTCCGGACCAGTTCTCGCGACCCGAGACGAGTATGCCAGACCAGAGTGGCCTGCGCGAGAAATACAAAAGTCTGATACGACAACTACCATCCAAGGAATACATTGAAAAGCTTCTCCCCACCTACTTCCGCGAAGTCAACTGCTCATATTCTCCGTTGGATGAGGGCTATTTCAGAGACCTTCTCGCCGAATGGCACGGTCTATCCTTTGCGACACTGAACAGAGGCCCCCAGGAGCTCTCTGGGGACATGCAGTTCTTCCCGGCGCTGCTCTTTCAATGTCTTGCGCTGGCATTACAGTTCCAACCGCTAGAGTACGATCCAACTCTTGACTCCCTCAAATACGCTGCAGGTATGTCGTTCGATGACCTTGCCAGTGATTACAGCGAATCCAGCGTCGGTATCCTAGGTCTATTGGGCAAACGCCATACGACATTGGTCGCAGTCCAAGCCGGATTCCTTAGAACTTCGTACTTGAAGAACGTTGGAATGGTCACCGAGAGTTGGCATTCCCTGTCCCAGACCATTCGAGATGCCCAGGAGATAGGACTACATAAGGATTCCTTGGTTCACTCTCGCAATTCAGAGGCCAAGCCAGCGGATGTTTTAGAAAATCTCTGGATTGAACAATTTCGGCGCAGAATGTGGTTGATTATTTCCCTCTGGGACATCCACATGGCCATCATTCTTGGACGACCAACAACCATAGACCCCCGAGATGGCAAGCCTCCCTTCCCAATCGATGCTCCTTTTCCCCGGAATCGTCGAGAAGAAGCCCCTTCCCCACGAACCGAAGCCGACGTCCCCACAACCCTTACAATGCTTCTCTGGAACACCGAAGTCACTGCCCCTCTTTGGGACATCTTCATTCTGGAAAAAGAAGATCCGCACCAAAACAACTTTGCCAAAGTCGAAAAGATGCACAAATTAATCAATCAAATCTCCCTGCATTACCCACCCTTTTTTCGTACGGAGAACCCGGATCTAACATTCGATGCCCTGCCTGAGTGCTACTGGCTCCCACGTGCTCGACCCGTGTTCCAAAACAACGCGGCCTTTACAATTATGGCTCTGCACCGCCCCTACATCTTTACCAATTCATCGTCCCGCACCGCAGCGCTGAAAGCCGGGCTCGACGTTCTCCGCGCACAAAGAACACTTTTCAACCTTCTCAATAGTACACACTACAAGTGGTTCGTGCTCGTCTTGAACACTTTCGACGCCATTATTCTCATCGCAGCTATATATATTCTCCACCCGTGTGAGAACCGCTCTGATCTAGACGAGGCACTGCAGCATTTTGGGTGGGCGAAAGAGCGATTTCAGATGATGAGTTCGAGGAACTCGATGGCGAGGACCGCCTTGGGGGTTGTGAAAGCTATACATTTGCGTCTTAATAAGGCTCTAAATATTGGCCAAGGAGCTGTTACAATCAAGACGGCATCAAATACTGCGAGCCCAACGCCAGAGACAGTATCTTCAACAACGACGCCGAATCAAACGTACCCACCTCTCTCCACGCATCCCTCTACCTCATCCGCATCCTCAAATACAAACTCAACCCCAGCTCAAACATCCTACACGCTTCCCACAATATCCAATCTCACATCGCCTCCCACTTCCATACCGGCCTCTTGGGAACAATACCCCACATCCTTCGACTTCAGCTCCATGCCCGTGCTACAACCAATGCACGACCTTGTTTACAAAGATCTTGGGTCGGGAATGGAAACGAGTAGTTATGATGTGGTAGGCACGTGGGATGCGGGGAGTATCGGACCGTCGGGAGGTGAGGGCATGGCTGCGCAGCCATGGATGTTTGAGGGGGATTTCGGGAGTGATAGTTTTTGGGGGATTATGAATAGTTACAATCCATGAGTGGGTTTGATGATATGATTGCAGGCTACTGGATGTTTTATTTTGGAGTTGGTGGAATGATATAGGATTGTATATACGGCATGAAAATTCGCTATGAGATTCAAATCAACACAGTTGACGGTAACTGCATAGCCTGGAGTCCCGAGTACCAGAAGTTCATCAATGAGATCAGTGGAGCTTTCCAAGATGGTGGTTAGATCCAACGGCACCTATTGATACCTGTGTGCCTGCATATATAAAGGGGTTGAATTGCTTGGTACATCAGAGAGTGCTAGCTTAATGATGAAGATATCTTGGGAAATGCGCCGCTGTTAGGCACGTTGCATCCTAAGAGCCGACCTGGGCATGCATGAATGATACGCTGCGAACAAGATCGAATTAAAAGCAGTGCTGCCAGTAAGAACATTGTATGTATGTATATCACTAGTAATCCTCTAACTCTATCCTTCTTTCTTTCTATCTTTCTTTCTACAAATTATTCTTGTTCGTAAACTTTATAGTGATACTTACTGTATAAATTATAATAGTGCCTCTAAGGCTCTAAGTAGCGCTAGATTATGATGTGCTAGGCCGCGTGGCATATTAAAAGTTAACTATATTAAGTACCGCCTTTATCTATCTGGTATAAGAAGCTTTAGGGTGATATAAGCCCCAGGCTTATAATACTGGCGCTATACAGATAATAGCTATGGACCTGGGGTAATATCAAAGCTGGGGCACTATCCTAATTTATACGGTACTTGCTTCCTTACCTGCCCTACCTACCTGCTTGTCTATTGGACCACCATCACCCTCACTATCGCCATTATCATCAAATCAACTCAACATCCGCACCCAGCCCCCCCACCCCCACCACCCCTCACATCTCCGACCGCCCCCTTCACCTTCTCCTC
>QGMG01001182.1:0-11423 GCA_007825325.1 Lachnellula cervina
CTCCCTCGTCCCACGACCTGCGTTCATATTCCCGGCCACGAATGTACTCCCAATTTCCCCAGCCCTGATATTCTCAAACGTAACCGCACTCCACGGCTCATCTGCCATGATAGTCACCGCATCCCCACTCGTCGCAGAACAAGGTCCCCTCACACTCCCCGCCCCCGTCCCAGTTGTCCCATCAAGCCATTGCATCCCACTACCCGCATCGTCCCAGATACTGAAAACCAGAACCATGCCCCTATCAAGCGCTTTGCCCATCTGTGACAATCCGCCTTGGGTCGAGAAGTCATCTGTAGCTCCAAACACAATCTTTTGCTCTTTGCAATAAGCATCCGAGATGGAGTTTTGGGAAATTACGCCGGTGATATTGGTGTGCGCATTCTGAATCACCTTGCCGTCTTGAACATACAACCTGCCGATTTCCATCAAGGTTCTATTACGAGACGTGAGGAACTGCGTGACAACGGTGAACTTCCTATTGGTATTGATTGTTTTGTTCGGCCCGTAGAAATCAGGTGCGCCGTCGCGGTACGCGTTGAAATCGCAGCCGTCTTTGTCGCAGACTCCTGCGTACTTGTTGGCATCTCCGCAGAGGGGCTCGGTACATGCATAGACGCCGGTGACGTTGCAGGGGTGCGGAGTAAAGGCATTTGCCGCGGAGTTGGCTTCCCACAGATCCATTTCGTTGCAGCAGGCACCTAATGTGCCGTTGAAATTTGCCTGTGTAAGTCTTAGCTAGACTTCTTGAATTGACCTGATGTTCACTCACAACTCCATTGATATAGTTTTGTGATGGGCATTGAGCATCACAATACCCTGTCCCGTACTTGGCACCGGCCGGGTTAAGCGGTCCTTCATTTCCAGTTGGACTCATCTCAGAGAGATATAGAGCGCCGTTGACACCGCAGCCTGCTTTTGAGATGTCGACATCGAAAGATATCTCCCGGTCCAAAAGTTGAAACATGTTATAGATGGAGTCATCTGCTAGTAGATATACACGAGGAGAGGTCAGAGAAGTTACATTGCTTTCCGTTTTGAAAAGATTGAGAGTCAAAGCACTGCCATTAGTTTTGACGCCGTAGCTGGCATAATCCACACCTTCTAGCGCACAGTCTTTGCTGCAAGATTCTGCATCAGGGCATACACTTGTGTTGAATCCTTGAGCAACACAGTTATCGTAACCGCCCACGTTATGTAGCCACCGGTAGTTGGCATCAAGTACTATAGAAGTGTTGACGGTGACACAGCCACCTACTTTGGTGCATTGTTGTGAAGTCAAAGTAGGATGGACTTCTGCAGTATAAGTCCCAGGCTGTTGAGCAGAAACAAATGCGATAAATGATGCCGTCAGGACAAATACAATGGAAGCCATTGCATTTCATTGATTCGATGCCTAGTAATATGGACTTCCAACAACGGGAAGCAGAGGTTGGGAGACATTATTATAACTTCAAGTTGAAGGTTTGCATTTCCCAGGGAATTTCCCGGTTTACCCTGAAGCTCGTATTTATTTGAAACAGTTTATCCCGCGGCAAGTGTAATTCAGATCGCGATGTGGAAAAGGCGGGGTACCCATCCGATGTAGGTATAAAGCTTGAATTATTAGCTTTCCCGATTCGTACCTTTAGCACTAAACATGTGGCCTTTTTGGGGTTCTGCGCTGGCATACGGATCACCCTCTAACTAGGTAGTGAGGGCGGGGATCTGTCATGTATCCCATCCGGCTCAATTCAGCATATTCACCCAGGGGTAATACTCTTCAGTTTTTCCGTCTATAGGAATCTACATAGACTTTCATTGATTCTTATTCCTTGCCTGATATAAATTGTTCGTTGGGGCATAGATTCAGGATGATCGTCCCTGCCAAAAAGTACTGCAGAATGGTTAACTGACCATTTGCTCTAGGCCTTCTGAAATGGCTGGAAGAAACCAAAGAGACGCTTGAGTATTACTTATCCATGGGTTTAAAAATGGGAAGCAACTAGTGCTGGCGTAGGAAAGAGGTTTGAGGACATGTGGCAGATAGCTTTTTGTTTCACCCAGATTCTACAAGTTTAGAGTGACCAAAATTCGAGCAGCTAATTGGTTTGGTAAGATAATATATGAAAAGCTTTCATACAGGTAACTTGACCCCACCTGCCTTAATCTTACTCCAGTCTTTATCAACGCCGGCTTCAATGTCTAGAATTGGTCCCATGGGAGTAATTGCTTTTGGGTTAATATCGCCGTGGCTTTTAGTATACTGTTCAATGGTTAGTGCTATTCGGAGTAGGGACGCATAAAGGGAAATAGACACTAATATTCTCCTTGATATGTTTGAAATCGGTCGTCTCTTTGAATCCAGGGACATTCCAATACAGATTCTTCATCCATTCATTCAGCAATGGATAGTCATAGCATATTGTTCCAAGGTTGCATTTGAAATGCTAGACGTATACCGTATTGAACCTTATGAGGGTAGGAAAGAGTCTTATATCAAGCTCGGTGATCTCGGAACCAAGGATGTAGGGTCTGTGATTCTTGGATAATATCTCCTCCAGTCGATTTAAAGCTCTGAATACAGATATAACATTCGTATCGTATGTCTGCTGATCCGGAGCAAAGCCAGCCTTGTAAACCCTCGTGTTGAGGTCTGCCTGCATCCATTGTCCCACATCGTTAATCTCCTTCCGCAAATGTTCTGGGTAGAAGTCGCTCTTTCTCTGGAGGGAATTGTGCTCCAGGGTCAATCATGCCGTGCCAGGCGCCATCTGTAAACGTCGAGGTAGAACTCATGCTACTATTTCCAACTTGTAAATATTTAAACTTCTGAATGGAGGCAGTACGACTTGCATCTGAATAGTGATTTGTGTTGATACTTGTACTCAAGCTCGAGTTGAGGCACGCCCACGCCCACCACATCTGAATAGCGTCATTTGTCAGCAACCCCGCGTATTGGCGGGGTACTAACTATACTGTATTGTGTAACAAATGCAGTGGCTACGTATAGTAATATCAAACGCAAGAATTATCTTAACACCTAATATATTATATAACTTCTGCGTTCTTCTACTTATTCAAGCCACGCAGTGTATACAAAGAAATACAATTAATTTATAATGTAGGTATCAGGGCGCGTGGGACACTAATAAAAGAGTTCCGCTTTTCATATCCAGCATCCTGTCTTAAGAGTCTAACGGGTTATGATAAGCAGGCTTTAACTCCAGGTTTACGTAGTACAGCCTTCTCCACAAAGGCTGCTACACTCGTAATGGATAGGATAAGGCGGCGGCGGCACTATTTATAATATGCTAGGCGGCATGAGATATTAAAAATCAACTATGGCGTGGCTTCTCCCACCCTCAAGCCCCAGGTACGGGCCACATTTGAATGGTGGGAGACGCCGGAGAAGCCGGGGGCATCACCGGCTAATTTGATTAATAAAGTAAAATAAAAGTATTATCAATAAATGGCAAAAAAGAATTATTTCAACGCCCGACGAGAGGCTCGAACTCTCAACCTTGGGCTCTGCTTTTTCTAATAATAGATAGATGTCTACAATTAATGCTTAAAAGGCCCACGCGCTAACCAATTGTGCCAGCCGGGCTTGTGATATTTTGTCTGAAAAAATGCTTATTTCGCTACTGACGACTACTAAGCTATGTGTGCCGGCCATAACCGAAGACTCTAGATCTACTCGTAGTGGGTGATTGCATAGAATTCGCTAGCTTATACACGAACCTGCTTTGAATATATTACAAGGGTGGTATAAATCATAATAATGTTTTGTTTTACGAAAAATTCTACGAATTTAAAGGACCTTTATATTTTTTACAGCAAGTATTCGCTAGATAAGAGTTGTTCTATCCTCTCACCTAGCAAATCCCTTATCGTTATCGGAGACAGCGCCACAACTCCACCCCACCCCGCAAACCTCACAACACCTCGAAAGCTACCTAGGTACAATCGCATACTGCTCCTTAACAGCAAAATGGAGCCAGCAGCATACCGATCATGGACTGCTGCGTTTAAAGATATTATACCTGCACCGGCTCCCATCCCAGGAGGACCCGTACACGACGCTTCCGACGAACAAATGGAAGACTCGGACAAATCCATACCGCCGGATACGAATTGGACCGTCTATAGTTCAAGCGTGATCAGAGGCAATCTCAACAAAGAAGAAGAGAACAATCCCCGGGTGTCTGCAGGCTGGCACTCTCCCGGGAAAGATACCAAGCTTAAGGAGCTTCAAGAGAAGCTTTCGAAGCCTTGGATGGCGCCGGGCGAGCCCTGGGCCGGTCCTCCAGTCTGGCATGCACCGAAGGAGAACGAAGCGTGAGTCAAGCTAAATGATTAAGAAGACGACAATTGTGGCTCTGTACTAGGATACACGTCAGCTGATGTTCAAAGTACACATCGACCTGCGAATCGTGCGGCTGAATTATATCCACATCCTCATTTATACCTCCCTCATCCGAGTTTGAATCTTGAGTTTCGGATGTCTGTTACTCTCGATCCTCGAATTTCTTTAGGTCCTACTCCTTTTGGTCATCGAAATTGTAAGTGAGGTCCAGGTCTTGCATCCCATAGCCTTGGAATTAGTTACTCCTTTATGCCTTTTGTTTCCCACAGTTCAGCTGCACCCTTTATTCAAAGCTACTATCTCGACTTCATAATACTCTTATTGACGTGTCTAGGGATTTCCTTCACTGGCGGTAAATGGTCAGGTTCATGGGGTTCTGGAAAAGTCCTAGTAAGTCGGCGTAATACACCATCTCCGCCATCCTCATCTGACGCGCATACAGCCCGGTGGACAAGATAGCCAGATTATCATACCAGATGGATCAGCCCGCCTCGAGACAAATTATCTGCTAGAAACATACGACAAACCTCCAGCGCATATTGCCATCAAGACCCATGGCTGGCGGACTGGCTCACCGGAAGTACTAGCCCAACTTGCCGATCCGGAATTAGCGGATAAAGTTGATCCCAGCAGTTATAAGTTTAGGTTGTTTATTGAGATGGAAACTGGTGATGAGAGGTATAGGGATAAGGTTAATTGCGGGATGTGGGTTGGAAGTGGGATGAGAAAAGGCGCGGAAGTTATATATGAGTGAGTACGCGAATCTAGTCCACAGCTACGAATGCTAATATGTTATCAGTGCATATAGGATTGCATAGGAAACATTGACGGATTGTGGAATCAGGTTCATTTCATACAAATACCCGTACATTAATTATTATATATCTTTCTTTCCTAGAACACGAAACAGATATTTACGACCCGTGTGAGTCTGCCCGTTATTCTGATATATATATCAAGGCAGTCATTGCCTCGAGGAGTGAGCCAAGTTGTTAGATCTCTCACTGCAAATAGTACTTGAGATTTCCCCAAGTGGAGAGACAAAAGATGAGGTTCTCTCCGATTCTGTCTGTCGGGGATTTCATAGCCGTAACAAACAGACATATATTATCCGAGCCTAATGCTATCCTCGGAGTAAGTTGAGAAATATTTGCAACAACAGGCTTCATCCCAGTCGATGCCCTTTGCTCCCTCAATATGAGAGCCATGACTATCACATTTCAAACTAGCTTGTTCACCGGAATATGAAGCTAATATTTGAAATACTTTGCGTGGTGCCATTAAGCTGGGCCAAGGACTTCTATCTAATGCCGCAAAGCTAATTGATTCGAGAACACTCAGCTACCGCTGCATCCTTAGAAATCGATGCATTGCTCGTCTGGTTCCAGTTCTAGCATAGTATGTGAGATGGCTTGTATCCTATAGTTCTCATTGCTTTTCAACCCTCTGTGCTCGAAGATACTCGCAGCTGACCGCAGATTTGAACAACCCCTAAATCCCCACTAATCTTTACAACTAATAGCATAATAATTAGTTGCAACTATGAAGTAGCAAACCGCCAAGCAGGAATAATAAACGAGTAAGATTTAATACCCTTTTTTTGCCGGCAGAGTCAATTTCTAACGTACTAGTTGGATAGAGCAGAGATCCCTTTACCGGTACTTGACTTCTTAATTGCTACTACCTTCGTGAAAATCATAGAAGGCTCTTGCTGCATGAAGCACTAAATAGAATCAGAGTCAGGGTTGGGAAGCGTAATTTGGTGTAATTCTTACCGTTCCAAAAAATAAAAAGTGCGTCTGAAGAGATTTCCCTCCCTAGCAAGCGAGCAAAAACCACCTCGAAAAATCCAGCCTTGTCCAAAGCAAAAAACCTGCACAGGAAAAGCACAACTATAATCCTCCAAACAGGACACAAACAAAACAAGAGAGAGAAAGAAAAAAAAATGCAAAAAGTAGTCTCTAAGCTAAGCTTGAGCGCTGGGAATTGAGCCCAACGCGGGGGTCGAACCCGCAACCTTCAGATTGCTTCTCGATATAAGAGTCTGACGCTCTACCGATTGAGCTGCGAAGATGTTAGCAACCGTTTACACCAAACGAATTCATCTTCTAGACTGTCACATACCTAGCCGGGCACGCTTGTGTGTTTTTGACCGAAAAGGGGTTGTTTTCGTATACATACCTGCAGATGTGCGGCTTGGACTGGTGGGTGGGGTGGGTCCTGGGCTGAAATTTCGGAGAAGAGATTTTCGATGGAACGATGTGGGGAAGATTGCCTTGTGGGTTGAAGGTAGCCTCATTGTTGCTTGTGGTAGGAGCCGTCTATATATCCCTTATATTTTTAGTCATACCATGCTCCTGTCGCTGTCGTGGCAGCGATAGCTCCATTCGAAACTATGTAATGGATCTTCTGCTGTTATTACGCGAGGACGGACATATTGCATGCTCCGTATATATTTCGATAAAGATTTATATTTAGTACTAATAGAGGGGTCATCAGAGCTGCGAGAAACATTATTACTGTATCATTAGCGTTTGTTTTATATTAATATTAGTGCCAGTTTCAGTTTATTGTGTAGTTGGGACTCCCGAGGCTGGAGGAGGCTGGTGCCGCTGGTGCAGAGCCTGGTGGCTTGGAACTTGTCCGGTGGCCAAAAAACAGCCAGTCGCGCGCATCTCACCCCCCTTCTTGATTATAAAGTCTTGGCGTTCGTCTACAGTTATTAAATCTGACAGGAAGAAGTATTCAAAGGTTGATAGTTATCGAAACTGAATCTTTCATTTGTTTTTAACTGGAGTTCTTTACTTAGTAGCTGCTCCGTAGAGTGATTTTATCACAACTCCCTATGTGCAGATGAAGTCCCCGCTCGTATGCAGTAAGCTCCGTCTCTGTGTAGGCTTACTCGTGAAAGGCATAGGCTATTGCCGACACCCTAGAGGCCGAGGAATACTACCGAGTAGAAAACAGCATCGGACATGCAGCTCGTGCGTTTGTGGAAGCGGTGTCGCCGTGACATATGAATTCACTAAGCTTATACGGGTTCCAACAGCCGGAAATAGATACCTTGTATTACCTACCCAGTCACATCCCTGTTTCCAAGTAGGACAGAGCTTATAATGATACCTTATCTGTATTCGTGCTGCGGAGATGACTACAGGTGTATAAGTACGGTAGAATGCACCATAAATAAAGGCCTCAAGATAGCACGTGCTCGGAAGTCTATGAAGTACGGTATGTATAGGTACAAACTTCTCGGTAATAGAAGTGCCTGGTACAAATACGCTGGGCATTCTACTACTATACGGCTGTACTTCTGTAACACTGCCCGATGCCTAAGTAAGATTCACCGTGAGCAATTGTGCACGCGTACGGCGCACCAAGCAATAATCTCACTCGCGTAAGTTTGAGGAATCCCAAGCAGTCCAGTTGGGTATAAATTAAGGTAAAGAAATAATCCAGAGAAAGCATACCTGGGGTATTTTATAACTACTAAACATAGCGTGGTTGGTATTTACTAACATCCATATGTCATACCGGTAATAACAATAATTAAGAGGTTTCAGCCCCTACCTTACGGGAATTTTATGGCGCGATTTTCGGGTATATTAATGGCAAAATGACCGTTTTTAAGGAAGCACGTGATAGCCTTCGTCTGGTCACAATACGGTGCCCAACTGTAGATAAAATCCACCTACGGTTTATTAACCGTAGTTCGGCGAATAATCGGCTAATAAACCATCCAATAACCATAGCAAAATTGCTTAGTCAGCACTGCAGCTCTCTGCAGCTACTCCTCAAATTAATGCGCAGCAACCTCTACGCACCCACACCGCCCTCACTGCTATGGCGCGCTTCACTCCCGCGGGTGAAAATCGCGTAAATCGACCGATTTTAATATTTTTAATACAAAAACGTCAATATTCAGGGCGTGAGAGCAGTACCGAGATAGGTATAACTAGCGTGAAACAGGCTTGACTAGCGTATAAACAGCCGATCTACGGTTTAAAAACTGTAGGTGGATTTTGTCTACGGTTGGGAACCGTATTGTGACCAGACGAAGAGCCAAACCACGTGACCCTAAAAATCTAGTAAATTGACCATAAAATAAGCCTAAAAACCATTATTATACCATATTGTCATACCATAAAATTCCCGTAAGGTATGAAACAACTCGAGAGTGGCTCGCTCAGCACTAAAAATACATACGAGTAAACATACGCGATTCGGCCGCTCGTATATACTTACCTTTTTCGGTTAAACGATAATTCTATTAGTGTGGAAGAATTAAGCTCGGGAGCACGGGGAGACTAAAAAAGCTTGTTTTTTGCCGCTCCTCCTCCTTTTCAGCTACTACTCCGTACCCTTGGTCCCTTATGCGGGGCGGTGAAATTGGCATGCAAAATACACGACGAGGGTTACAGTATGGGGGCTGGGCTGGGCCTTCTGACTGCATTCCAACATTCCAACCACAGCCACCCAACCAGGCACCAGGTGTGTTGGTCGGTAAGGCTTTCATTCAATATTGTAAGGCTTCCATTCAATATTACATACTTTAGTGTTGGATGTTTCAGATGTCCAACACCTTCCTTTGTCGTTCTTTTGGAATTTTTCTACGTTACTGGCGTTGCGTTCTTATCAAGTTTTCTTATGTTAATTCCCGTCTCCGTTCTGCTTCTGCATTTCCAGCATGGGAGCTCACCTTTTGTCGTCGGTCAATTCTAGACTTCGTCAGTCATGGACCGTTCCTTTCCACTATTCGATACTGGTTACCGCGGCTTTGATTCCTAAATTATTGCACTTGTACACCCACATCGCTTCACTGCCATGCCTTTTGACCCTCTTGTATTTACCTACCTTCTTGGCTCTCGACATCGTCAATGCCGCCATATTCTGGGTTCTGGTACATTTAAATGCGCGAGGCAAGATATCAGTGCTACTTGGCGCTTTCAGGACCAGTTTTAGGTACATCCCCGGCATCCTTGTGGTGGAGTGAATTATTAATTGCCAAAGTCTTGTCATAGTAGGTGCTTCATCAGTACAAATCGCATTTTACTTGGAGACTGGTGGAGAGATAAAATGGGGTGCAGCAAGCAACTTTACTCACGATCCGGCAGCTCTCAGACTCCTCCTTTCGGGCGGCTCGCAAGCCCTTTTGGTGGCATTTTTCATCATTGTGGTCGCGCGGGTCATTGCTGCATCTCTCTACAAAAGGACCGAGAGCCTGGTTTATAATCTGGCCAGGACCTTTCCCGCTACACCTTTCAATTCGTTGACGGGTTCGAACCAGCAAATTCACAACAGGAATGAACCCAAGAGCCAAATATACCCCGACGCAGACTCCGATTCACTTTCCGAAGATGAGCCCGACGTCCTACCTAGCGGACGAGAGGATCTCGAGGCCGCAGCCCTGGCTGCAGGAAGCAATCGGGCTACAAACTTCTCCTTGTGGTTTCGTCGAGTATTGTTTCTTGCACCCATCGTGACCATTTCCATCCTCCTGGCTGTGAGGCCGCGTCACTTTCCCTTTGCGCACATGTCTGGCTCCATTCCGTTTACGCTGGTGGAAGCATTGAGTCCTTACTCTCAAGACTTGTGCCAGGCTGGCTCACGAGATTTTGCTGCTTTCCCTTTGCCAGATTTAATCTCGACCAGCAACTGGGAGTTACCGGATGGGGCATTTGTAGGGTGGATGCCAAGTGTCAACGCTTCTACCAAAGAGAAAGGCCATCGGAACCCAAGCCTGCCTTCATGGCTGCCTCGGGAACAACTCCCGGGTTTCAATCGCTGGTATCACAATTCGAATGACCAGGTTGTAGCCTCAGAACAAGTACAGGATGATTCTGTAGATGGTACCTCGTCAAAGACTAGTAACCACGAGAAAGCCTACGAGGACATCAACTACGATCCAGTGGAGGACCCTTTACGTATATCGAATCTCGGCGAAGACGTACTCCTACCAATTACCGAAGCCATAAAAAAGAACAAAATCAATATCAAACACGTGGTTATCCTTTCTCTAGAATCGACAAGAAAGGATGTCTTCCCTCTGAAGAAAAGCTCACACCTCAATGATGCGATCATGAAATCCCATGGATCAGCAAAGTCCCGTACGGAAGCCGCTTCCAATCTTGCTAAACTGACGGTTAATGCGGAACTTCTCACCGGCGAAGTCAGCGGATATGACGTACCGGAGGAACCGCAGTCTCCCTTAAACCAAACCTGGAGGAATCTGAGTAAGGAGAAAGGCGGGCTCAATGTTGTGGGGGCATTTACGGGAAGCACATCGACGTTTAAGAGTATGCTTGGAAGCCATTGTGGCGTGCAACCTCTCCCAGTCGACTTTACGGTAGAGGCTGGGGACCATATCTACCAACCCTGCCTCCCATCCATCCTCGAACTTTTCAACCACAATAAAAAGTCTTCTATCAAACGCAAGGACAAAGCGAATCATAGCGAGAAAGATTTCAGATCCAAGCCATGGAGATCTGTGTTTGTTCAATCCATTACGGACCAATATGATCGGCAAGAAGAGCTCAATAAAGGTATTGGATTCACTGAAGTCATTACCAAGGAGACTCTAGTTAATCCAACTTCGAAGCACCACCCGCCAACCGAGAAAGAGTCAAACTATTTCGGATTTCCCGAAACCCAAGTCAGGCCGTATTTGCGGGACATATTCCAACAGTCTCAAGATCAGAATGAGCGTCTATTCCTGTCTCATTTTACAAGCTCTACTCATCACCCATGGAATACCCCAGAAGGAGCCAACGGAACCGTGGATTACTTGAAGAGAGTATGGAGCGCCGAGCATCCACTCAACAGGTATCTCAACACGATCAAGTATGTGGACGGATGGATTGGGGAGGTGATGGACATGATAGACGAGTTTGATATGGCCGAGGAGACTTTGGTTGTCATGGTTGGTGATCAGTAGGTTGCGCTTCTTTACACGACTACCCTTGGATCCAGACTTATTTCAGAGCCCTTCTCGGCCTCCACGGCAGTGGCCCCCGGAGGGCCAGCGGAGCGTCACCCACTCGCTCAAGTATATCCTCCGTATATATTTATTTATATA
>QGMG01001183.1:0-11418 GCA_007825325.1 Lachnellula cervina
GGGCGTGTGCGCGAGGATCGAGGAGAGCGAAATGATGCGCCCGCCGCGGTGCATGTGCGGGGCTAGGGCGCGGACGAGGAGGAGGGGGGCGCGGAGGTTGATGTTCATGATGCTGTTGAGTGGCAGGTTAGCTGGAAGAAGCGCCGGGGAGGGGAGTAGATACTGTAGCAGGGAGGAATGCGTACTTTGTATATTGGTCTAGCTCAATAGAGAGACTGTCCTGGACGCCGCTAATTCCAGCGTTGTTGACGAGGACGTCGATTTTTTCGGTCTGGAAACCTTTCAGGACCGCATCTCGGATCACGGTTCCGCAGTCTGCTTCTGAGAGGTCGGTGCGGATGAGAAGCGCTCTTTGTCCGAGTGCGGTTATCTTCTTTGAGAGGTCTTCGGCTTGGGGGGTGCTGGATTGGGAGGTGTAGATAATTGCTATGTCCATGCCGTTGGTCGCCAATGTGAGAGCAATGGCGGCTCCGATGCCTCGGGATGCACCTGTGATGACAGCTATTCGGCTTTGAGACATTTTGGGGGGAGGTTGGAGTTTTGTTGTTTGAAATATGAGATTGTAGTTGAGTGAAAGAGTTCTAGACAAGGTCTTGAATGATTTTGGGATGTGCTTTTGTCAAAACTTGGGTAAAAAGTAAACTCTTTTATATCAGCTTGCCAGTTAACATTCTTACAATTACAAATATCATTCCACTGCTGACATAGAGGACGAACATCTAGGTCTGACTGTTTTATCATACGACGAAGAGAAAACGGTTCACCCGGCATGATACATGCCAAGTGAAGCAGTACAGTACACCAGGTACACGGAGTTCCTAGTTGTATGAGTAAGCGAGGAAACCTCCGCGGAGAATAAATTGTTTTGACGCAATTCAAGGAAGCGCTTACAAATGTTTCGCAGTATAGATATTTCATAATCCAACTATAACGATATTAGAAGAAGGTCTCAAGTATTAAAGAACCGCGATCACTTGGAGGAAAGAATTCCGAACTCATTCATAGCAACAAATTGAAACTTTCAACATACTGGCATAATTCACCTCAAAGCCATCTTCAATTTCCTAATCGCCACACCTGAAGCAAAATACCATTGCCACTAGCATAAGCAATGGCGACTAAGGAGCGCCTCATCAAGGTCTCAGTCTTCGTCGTGCGCAACCCCGCCATCACGGAGGATGAGTTCCACTCCCACTGGAGCACCCACCACTCAGCTCTAGCGTCTCCTTTTTTAAAGCGCCTAGGATGCCTTAAATACACCCAAGTACATTGATTCCCTGTCTAAATCCGAACCAGAACTAACTGCCCGAAAAAATAGTACCATACCCCGTCAAGCAGCAAAGCACTCATTGCCGCGATTGGCGGCCCCAAGAACCCCGCATTGCAATACGACGCCTCAGCCGAGTTCTTGGTCCGAGACATGGAGTTGTTTGAGAAGGCTTATACGGACGAGGAGTGGTTGGGAGAGATCAAGACGGATGAGGATTATTTGTTTGATAGGAGTGTGCCGGCCTTTATTACGGCGGGGTGGGAGGAGGTTTATATTGAGGATGGGAAGATTGTGAAGCTTTGAGTTGGTGGGTATAGGTCTGATGGAAACCGGGGTGCTAGCTCATAGCAATGAAATTTCAATATTAGCTGTTGCTGTCCAAATACTTGTCTGGATGAAAAACGTTATGAATCGAATTAGGCGATTGAAAGTACGCACGTACGGAGATGCAAAATTAAAAGAAGGGTAAGGAAATTGATGAGCCATCTAGCGACAAGCCACTTTGAGGGTGAAAATAAGAGATTCTATCGAAATATCAAAAATGCAAAGGAGGATCTGGAGAAGTGAGAACTTCAAGTCTCCGAGACGAGAAATTTGAATTCTGCAATCAAGTGAACCACTATAGGGAGTAAGATTTCAGCATCCAGCGACGCCGTAGCAACTTGCTCAAAGCATCCGAAAGTTCTAACTTTTCTTTCCCAAAGTGATGTAAAATCGGATTCACCTTGGTGCAGCGAAGCTACCGGGTAGGGTTTCCTAATTCTCGGCCATCTCACGACATGGCCGCAACTCCTTCAGCCAAAATTCGTATCGCGAGTCGCTTGACATTCCATCACTTGGACTAAGTTCGTTCTGCTAGGACGAGGATGGTGGCGGTGGTGTTGAGGAATGAAGAGGTCGCTGCTGCAGTGCTGCCTAGCGTCGAAACGTGATATAGAATACAGTCACGTGGGCACACCTTCCCTTTCACAACCTCTTCGATTCAGCTCGTTTATAAATCTCCATCATTCATCGCAGCAACCTTCTCAGGCCTGTGACGATCATTTACCAACCTGACCTGAACAAGGCAACAGAAACAGGGTATCACTGGGACAAGTCAACCGTTAGGGGTCAGCCCGCATTCAGTCAGACTGCGGGGCAGTGAGACATCACCACTAAAGCTTCAGGGGTTGCCTACCCTACCTCAAGCTTTCAGGCTCGTGTAACAACCGTTCTTCATTTATACTGCCTCGAGCAGGACAGCCTCATTATATCTCACTTTCTTAAGCTATGCCTAGATACATTTGATTTATGCCTTTTTTCTGTTTGTTTGTTTGTTTGTTTCTTCTCTCCATCTAACGCGGTTCTCTCACTCACCTCACATCACGACCTCAACGCATCAATATGGCAGGAACCAGATTCTACGGCTCACAAGTCGGCGGCAGAAGCGTGACGCCTCACTCATACACTGGCTCACCCCTCGCGCTTCTCCACCACGACATCCTCTCAGCCTTCAGCTTCTACAATCTCCTCCCCAACATCATCTTACCCCTGAACCCCTGCCTCTCCGGCGAGTTCTGCGAACTATACCCCTCGGCGGCCAATCTCTGGGCCATGTTCTTGCACCTGCTGCTCTTCTGCATGCAACTGCCGTTTATACTCTCCATCCCGTTCTGGCTGTTGTTCCCGGTGTGGATGGTGGTTGTCGGGGTGCTGATGTTCGCGCTGGTTAATAATGCGCTGTGCTTCTTGCTGAATGGGTCGAGGGGGAGGTTTGTGAGTGAACCGAAGTATGCGGAGGCGAGGGAGGAACATGAGCATGAGCAGTGGATATTCTTGAATGGTGTCGCTGTGGGGTAAGTGCTGTTCCCGTTCATGCTTTTTCTTTTTGGTATTGAACAAGAGGTAGGAAGCATTGGATGCAATCCAATATCAACCGCCTGGCCCTCACTTTCGGCCGTCCTGTTCTAGGCGTTCACAACAAGACCAGCGGTATAATCTTCGATGTGCTCCAATGTCTAATTCAGCGCAACTTCAACTACGCAACCATGGATATTCGCGACGGGTACAAGATTGTGAAATCCACTCTTTACAATCCCAATCTGACCAAGGTAATCAATCAATTTCCCTTTCCCCAACCCAATAAACTGTAGCTCCAGAATATATATATACGTATATACACATCTCCTTTTTATCATCATTTCTTTCCTTCAAAAGTTCCCGAACCAAACTGTAACACCCCACCAGGTAATATTCATCCTCCACAGCCAAGGCGCCATAGAAGGCGGCATGATCCTCGACTGGCTCCTACAAGAACTCCCCCAAGACCTCCTCTCCAAGCTAGAAATCTACACCTTCGGCAACGCAGCCAACCACTTCAACAACCCGCACCTCCATCTTCTATCCCAGTCCGCCGCGCTGCAGAACCCGCGTCGTGCGACTCTGACGAGAACAAGAACGCATATCATCAATCACAATCAAAATCAAAATCACCATCTTGCTAATCCCGACAGCGATGATATGAACATGAACGAAAAACCTACCCCAAAACACGAAACAACATCCACCCCCCAAGGAAAAACAATCCACCACATCGAGCACTACGCCCACACCAGCGACCCCGTCTCCCGCCTCGGCGTTTTGCAATTTATATACGCCCCGCCTCTCTCCGCCACAGCACCCCGTTTCATGGGCCGCGTATTCGAGTACGGGGCTAACGGCGGCCATCAGTTCTGTATGCACTATCTAGATACCATGTTTCCGTTGCAAAAATGCGGGGAGGGCGGGGAAGGGGTTGGGGGGAGTGGGTTTGAAGGGTGTGCGGATGGGGATGGGCAGGGAAACGGGTTTATGGGGCAGGATGTTGAGTGGTGGGGCCGGGGCGCTGGGAGGGAGGGGTTGGAGTCGAGTGCGTTGAGCGCTGCTGGGAGGTTTGATGATAAGGGTGATGGGGAAGGAGAGGGAGAGGGAGAGGGAGAGCGCGGTGTAGGGATTGATGAGATGAGTCCTGTGAGCGCGTCGAGTACGATGAATGCGCTGAGGGGGGAGTTTGAAAACGGGCGGGGCTTTACGAAGAAGGCCCGGTATAAGGTGCGGGAACTGAGTCGGTTGTGGCTGTATAGGAATGGGGGAGTCCGAGGAAGGACGCGGTTGATAGGGGGATTGCGAGGATGGCTACGATCTGAATACCCTTTTGCATTTTTTGCCTTGAATTTAGCGCAATTGCTCGCTCTGTTCTGGGTGTTTACGTTTGTTTATGTGCAAATTTTCAGCCATATATACATCCATCCATGCTACCCCGTGCTACGCCCGAAATATCATTCTAGCTCGCAATAACACCCCCACAGACCGGACACCCATCCCGAATCTTATCCCTCAGCAGCCTCGCATGCGTCACCTTCGCCCCAACACTATGTGTCGCCGCCCACTGCCCATTCTCATCCAGCTCAACATCCGGCGGAGTCTGCGGTCTCTCCTCATCTTTGTTATAACTCAACAGATGGTTTAGATGAAACACATGCCCACAAGCAAAGCCGACCAGTGTTTCGGTCTCGTGTTCGGAGAATGGTTCTTGGCAGCCGACGCAGTGGCCTGGCTGGTGCTTTTGCTGTGGAGAAGCAGGTGGAGCGTCCGAGGCTGTAATGTCGACGTGATCGGCGGGCTTGTGTACGACGTCGAATTTCACCCCTTTGCGTTGTCCGGAACGAAGGGTGTTCTGCGCCATCCCTACTTCGCCCTTCAACACCCTCGCTACACCTTCACTGATACTATGCTGTAACTCATACTCCTTGATCATCCTACTCAGCCCCTCCCTCAGACCCTCAATTTCTAATCCTTCAGGAATGCGCCGGACAAGAGTAATTGGGTTAATGGCCGTGCCGACCTCCTCGAGGAGACCCCGGATGAAGCGGGGTTTGTCCATGGAGTAGTTCAACAGATCTTCCCAGAGATCAGCGTCATCTTGAGACTTGGCAAAGGATATGGCTTGGGAAACGTCCGCGAGGCGGTCGATGATTAGGTAGAGGGCGCGTTTGGTTTGACCAGTTTTGGCGTAGAGGTAGACGAGTTCGGGAATGTAGTCCCGCTCTTCGCATTCTTGGGTTGCCTACGTTTTGTTAGTATCGCTAAGATGGGGAATTGATGAAGGGGGACTGACCTTTTCGAAGGTATAGAAGGTGGAGGATTTGAGGAAATCCATCAGAAGCTCACGATCATACAACGCAAATAGATGCACGGCCAGATCGGCTAGTTCATCAACGAGGGCTCTGCTTTCGGATAATAACCTGTCCCTATTCTCCCCCTGGCTTTCTTCGATTCCATCGCCCCTCCACAAGGCGCTGACATAGAAGAAGAGGTAAAGTATCATATTCTTCTCCTGTAATTGCTTGACTACGACTTCAGGACCAACGAGCCCGTGTTGTGCTTCGTCAACAAGTAAATTGATCGGCTCGGAAGTAAACTCTCGAAGCTCCGCAATAGAAGCTGTCCGTTTTTGCTCTTTCGAGACTCGGAGCAAAATCAGACCAGGAATGTCATCTGCAACGGCATCGACCAGATGATGGTCTTTGATGAGGGCCATAGCGGCATCGGCATCTTGAAGGCGAATATAGCATTTTAATGCTTCTCGAGTATGCCCATTGGCGAGATGAAGTTTGCCCAAGCTTTCCATCACGATTCGCCAATCGCGACCTACTACTCCATCTTCCACACTATCCTCGCGGACATCTCGATACTTTAGCTGGTTCTCCAAGACTGTGGTAACACTCTTAATATCAAAGAGCTCCGATGGCCATTGTTCAAGTAACTCTCGCACCCTGGGTCTGTTGTTGGCAACATAATGACCAAGAAGGACCTCATAAATTTGTGAGGGCAGAGGAGGTTTCAGCTGCGTCGTCGGTATATAGTCCGTGATCTCGTCGAACTTCTTGGCTCCCGCAAAAGCATAGACCCATTCTTCCCATTGGGCAGCAGTTCCCAACACCTTTCCGCAGACCTTGCCGGCCGTGGCCCAGTCGCCCGCATCGATGAGTTGACGTATCCAAAGCTCACCAATTCGACGCTTCTCCTTCTCCACGGCAGAATGAATTAAACGGCTCGCAGAATCTACTGTTGAGGCTGCATCATCGTTCCAGTCGTCGCCGCTTGTTTGACTTGGTTCTGGAGTGCCTGGACCAATCTCCACGAGTTTTTCTGCCGATGTAGAGATAACTTCGGGGTGCTCATCAATTAGCTCCCAAGCCTCTTGGTTCTTTTCGTGCTCCAAGAGCCAAGAGAGGTGATCTGAGAGATCTCTCTTGGAAGCTAATATACAGTCGTATGGACTGTGGATGAATATTTTCATTCCCGGCACTGAGAGTTGTGGGTGAACGCTGCTACGATTCGCTGGCAAGACTTTTGTTGCGCTGCTTCCAGCACTTGGAGCCTTGGGATCTGAGCCGTTACTTCTCACACTCGCTGCTGAGCTTAGTAGAGCAGTCGCATTGACCGTAGCGTTCCACATTCCACTTCCCATACCGCTCAGGGCCTCCAATGTTCCACGAGATGTTTGGGCCGCGGGAAGGTTTCGTGGAGCAGGCAGTATGCCTAGATGATAATCCGTCGCAGATAGCCTTTCAAATCGACTGACTGTAAGTGTATCGGTGTCGACCTCTTGTGAGGACCCAAGGTCAATAAGCCGAAGCTCAGGTGACAATGCATTCTGGCGGTGTCGAATGCCACCTCGTGGATCACTTCCCGTGGAGGTTGTAGAGCCTTTGGATTTGTGCCCTTTGGTAGGGGTCTTTTCTCCATCCTTCTCCTCTTCAGTGGGATTGATATAAGCAAGTACAAGAAGCAAAGTTGGGGTATATAACGACAATCCAGAAATAATGCAATCCATCCGTAAACTGAAACTATTAGTCAGGAACAAGTTGATGGGAGGAGGTCTTACATTTTAATGATCTCAGCTCTTCCCACAGTCCGTTCTCCGGCATTTTTACCAACGCCAACGCCACCAGGGTGTACATTAATAATCCAGATTGTACCTCCCCATCCAACAAGGAGTTTCTCAATTCGGTTGCTACCCTTTGATGCTTGCTGTTTCAATTTTGCTGTCGCTGGGGAGGATGTCGCCGCTTCACGCATTTTATCATCTTCATCTGATTCGATACTCTTCTCGTCAATCCACTCCACTCTTCCCTTCCAGACGCCTGCCATTTCTTCCCATCCATCATCTTGGGGTCTGTCCACATGACCAATTCGTTTCCATGCAGAATCAGCGTCTGCACTGTCCAGTTGTAAGTTCGATCGCATAATCTTGACACCATGCTCATTGACCCAGACTACATATTTGCCTGTCAAGGACCATTTTACTGTACTAATAGTTCCTTCTCCCGAGTGTAGCACGGTATCTTTGCCCCCATTGGTACCGAGACCAATGGTACCTAGCCAACCAGACGCTGTGGCCGATGCAGAGCCAGTAGTTGTTGATGTGGAGCTCCCGGCTCGGCCACCCACTGTGAGAACCAGATTCCCAGCCAGCCCTCCCGATACGTATGTTCGGTCATTCTTGTAATCTGGCGAAAGCCCAACAGCTTGCACTGGTCGAGCAAAATCTCGTAATTGATTGTCCCTACTGTCTACCAACGAAGCTACACAAACCTTCCCGTCGATTGAAGAGGTAGCTATATATATAGCGTTCGAGGGAATGTTTGGAACGAGAGGCCCTTTCGGTGCCCGTGGACTGGATGTAGAAGCTTGGGAAGCTATAGAAGGCGATTTCTGGGAAGTTTGGGCTTGAGACACGACTCTATTGACAGCTTCCGGGGCTGCACTAGGCAAAGGCGGGGGAAATGGGGATATCGAGATGCTCGTTACAGAGGCGGAATGGGCGTGGTAAACTCGGAGGGACTTGAAGGAGGGTAGAGAGATTACATGCTGCCGGAGGGATTAGTTTTGGATACATTATATAGACAAAAATCGCAGGAGACTTACAATGTTTCCATTATGCGTTCCAATGAACTAGTTATACATTGGTCAGTAACGGTTCAGTGACGCAGACCCGTCAACACTCACCATCTTGTCGCCCGCGACCAGAAAAGAGCTTGTAGCATCTCCATTTCTATACACAGGGACGAGATTGCTTGTTAAGCGCGCGTATTTGAGCTTTGGCTCCTCTTCTTCGCCCTCCTCCTCATCGTCGTCGTCGTCGTCGTCATCGTCTTCGTCTTCCTCGGCATCATCGCTATCAACAGTCTCATCTTCGTCGTCCACAGTATCCGTCTCATCGCGACTGGATTCTTCGTCAATTGGGGCACTTTTGTCGCCTTGATCCTCCGACTCTTCAGCCATGGTGGCGCACTTGGTTGATCACATCTGGTGGTGTTGGCAGGGAATGTTGGACAACCACGTTACAGTATCAGCGTAGAGCTGGAGCTGGAGCTCGGAAGCTGTTAGGCGAGAAATATAATCGCGTCCGCGTCGTCTCGCAGGACCAAATTTTGTGCCGAGTTCGAACATTTACACCAAAGCAATGGAAATTTGGATTTATATACAAAGGCCATCTGATTTCTAAAATCATTTAATCTCCACAATGCAGACCTTCAGCCGTCAACTATTTGCGCCTACCATCAGGCAAATCCTCAATGAAGGCTCAACGCGTCAACATCCTTTCCGCCACCTCCATGCTTCAACTGCGTGCCAATTCCCTCGAAAACGAGAGCACTTCTTCTCATCCAAGGCTCCCCTGCAGCAAGAGAATGCAGAGATCTCTAAGGATGTCCCGCCCCCGCAGAAACGAAAGCCAATACGGTCCCCGGCAGGAAAGACGTCTCTGAGGAGGGTGGCAGTGGAGGCACAAAGATCCAGAGATACCGCCCTTCGGGAGAAAGACACAGCGCAGGGCGAGGAGGGCAGCAATGGGGTCATGGCAATATCGGTAGCCAGCCAATTTGACATGGAAGAGGTGGCTAAGATTCTGCGCGCTCACGGCTTCTCGATTGATCCCGACGGAACAGAATTCGATACAGATCAAGTCATACATACTCGTGGGGCGAACAGCGGGGATATTTTCGTATTTCCATCTGGGACTCTAGTTGCATGGTCTCTACCAGAAGATGCAGTCTCGGATCTGGCCACCAAAATCCTGCTTCCAGCAGCAATCGAACCACATATACAACAGATAGAAACGGAGGACCTGGAATACACAGAGGATGAAAAGAGAGACAGTAGCACTATCAAGGGTGATGTGATTGCGCTAGGCACAAAACCTAGCTCGCAGCGTGGAGAGAACTCGAAGTATATTGTCTGATCTCCATTCACAGAATGCTCACTAATCGAATGTTTAGTCTACGACTTGACACGACACTGGCAAAGATTGCTTTCTCGTCCGGTCTTGCTCGCTCAACAAAGCTTGCAGTCCTCGAGACGATGCTAGGAAAATACTTCGAATCCACCAGAGCAATCCCCACCCTCCTATCTAAAGGCTCACGACTCCCATTTCGTCGAAATTTCATGTTACAGAAGACCGGGCAGTTGCTAGAGCTGAGGGCGCAGCTAAACCACTACTCCGAGCTTACCGACTCCCTACCAGATCTATTCTGGGACAGCAAACATGAGCTGGGTCTTGAAGGATACTACGATCAAGTTGGCAGAGCTCTCGATGTTGGTGTACGAATCAAGACCTTAAACGAGAAGATGGATTATGCCCAAGAGATCGCAAGCATCTTACGGCAGACATTAGCCGAAAAACACAGCAGCTTTCTCGAGTGGATTATCATTATATTGATCGCAGTCGAGATAAGTTTCGCGGTCCGCAACGAAATAAAAGAGCGACAGAATGCAAGACTTGCAAAGGAAATTGCCATTGAAGCATAGCCATTGCGGTCGGGCCACATAGGCTCCACTACCCCAGGCGTTTTGAATAATAATAGTGGCGTTTAAATAGAAGATACCCCTCTCCTTCCACATGAGGATGGCCCATCTGGATGCAATATATACATACGGTTTTATAGCAAGTGCGTAGCAATTCCCCGCTGGACCCGAACTTCCCGATTGTGTAGTTCTTGGATCTCGAACATAGTTTCATTAAATATGATTACTTCTGGATTCAAACGTGGTGCACCAGACCTTCGTCGAGGCTTAATGAAGCTACGGTAGCAAAGTGCCACCAGTGCGGACTCGATTAATGGCAACGCATACTATTTCAAACTCGACAAAATCCCAATGTTGAGAGGCTGGGCGGGAAATTAACACTATCACCTCTCTTTATCCATTCGAAATCCTACCGATCACTGCGATCTTGAATCCCCGACAGTCAAGTTCTGACAAGGGAGCTCGGGACGGGGGCTCTGCTGTTAAACAACGCCCTGCCCAGTCCCGTCTGAGCGCTACAGTCCTCTGCACCGCATCAAGTGAAGTGATGAAAACTCGGGGAACTGAAATGTGAGAATTTCTTGGCTTGAACTATCTAGGATGAAAGCTTGACGCCTTAATAGGATGGGATGAAGGTCGCCCATTCAAGTTTGCAAGCCATGCTTGCAGTGTCAAGCGGAAAGCCCAAAATGCTAAGTAGCGGGGTATGTTGATGAGTGGTCAATTTTACAAAGAATGCCTAGTGGTTTGCTCGCTACGTTTAACTCTATGTTTTTGAATGGTGTACCAGTGTCGTCTTGATTTGATATATTGTCCAGAAGCCAGTCATTCGTGTCCAACCATGATCAGAGCCTTTCCGCCAGGCGTGCAGTACGTCTTCCTTTCACACGCCAAGTGGCAAATGCCTGGTTTATGTGGGATAGACGAGCAAGTTTTAAATCGTTAATCTACTCTAGTCTCGTTGCATGCTATCAACAGAGCTGTCCTGCTTCGCAAAGCTTGGTACGCTACTCGTGCCACCTTCCAGATACCACAATATTACACGTGGGTAACCGCTGAAGGGGCAAGATAGGTTTAGGTACACTTTGTAAGCAGACGGAAGTGATGCCCTGAAAGAGGCTGGATTGGATGATGATAAACTGAATCCAGCTGTGGTTCTGTCAACTTTCGAGTTGCTCTCCAATAAGATTTTTCAAAGTAAACAAGCCGCAGTTCCTGAACTTTAATCGGTCTAAGCAAGCGCTTTCATCTCATTACATTCCGTCTTCAACGCTTTTTCACCCGCCAAATTATGTACCCTTTCTACTTCTCAACTCCCA
>QGMG01001184.1:0-11409 GCA_007825325.1 Lachnellula cervina
GGGATGAACTGGCGGCACCGGCTGCGGAAGCGGTGCTTGAGCTCGCGCCAACGCTGCCCATGCCGATGCCGCCGGAGATCGTGGATACGATGTTCCATACGCCGCTGATGTTCTGGTACTGGGAAAAGGCGCCGTATGCGAACATGCTGCGCGCGAGGCCGTTGTAGGGCGTGTCGAAGGAGATGAGGCCTTGGATGAGGGGGAACATGAGGTGTGGGGTGCTGGGGTCGGGGGAGATGCATGTTGGGCGGTTGGAGAGGACGGAGAAGAGGGTATCTGCTGCTACGAGACCGCTGGATTGGATTTGGTTGTTAGCTGAGTTGACTTCAAGTGATTGTGAGGGAGTTGATATGTACTTACCCCATAGAATGCGCACACAGTATCACTGAAACCGAGGGATTCAGTATAGCTGACGGTGTCGCGGCATCTGTTTCTAAATCTGTGACTTGATCTTGTAACCTATGATAAAAACACAAGCATTAAAATCATCTCATCACTTCGTATAGAAACACCAAGGAACCAAACATACCATTCCCGAAAAGTCTCCACACACCCCGCCAGATCCCCCTTCGTCTCATACTTTGGATAAACAGCCGTGCTCACATGAAGCCCCGGGGATGTCTCTTGAACAAGTTTCTTTAAATCCTATACATAGACACATCTTAGTAAACAAACAATAGAATAAACAAACTTCTGGAAGGAAACATGTATGTATATACGGAGATAGTCAACTAACCCACCTTTGGAAATTCAAAAAACGTCTCCTCATCCCCCTTAAATCCATGTATAAAACACAGCAACAGAGTTTTGATCATATCTACCACACTCGTATAAGATCTCTTTCTCTCGATGGTTCTTCAAGCCCCGTATAGGCTTTTTCGAAAAAATATATATCGTTACTCTGAAATTCTCATACCATACAAGCACTTTGCAGAAATCTAGAAAGAAAGAAAAGGTTATTTTATTACGGTCTAAGGTACACAAGATAGGATAGGACATCTTCCTGGGGCTAGAAACCAAGCATCTTGCTAGTAAGTAGATAGATAGGTAGGTAGAGGTATGGTTAGTGCTTGTCTTGTGTCGTGCAACACACCTGGCACACCAGCAGCAAGTAGCTTCAACCCCGATACTCCGTATTGATACCAATACTGATACTGTATCAAGCCACACCCGCACCCACACCCACAGCATATTTCCTCCGTCATCCACTTCAGTTGGCTACGTGGCTGGACTCTCCGGACAAGGGAACGTCGTTCGCGATAAGTTGCCACAAGTGGCTGACTGATAACAGGTTTTTTACTACTGTATACTTTTTATGGATACTTGTCGGAGGGAAGAGAGTGATCGATCGACGTGAGTTACTATGCAGCCCTGTACATTACATCATAAGTTTATGCATGCGTGTAATTTACTGTATGCGGGGACTACTACTGTACTAGGATCGGATCTAATCGTGGTGTGGTGGGCCTGGCCTGCTTGCGTGACCCGCTTGCTGGTGGGTGTGGCTCACGTCAAGTTAAGATTCGAAGAGGGGGTTTGGGGGATTTTGGGCGAGGGGAGATTGGAGTATGGGAGGAAGGAAAGTGTGGTGTCATGTGGTTTACCTACTTAGGTAGAGCTGTATATGCATTCATCTAATTTGATTAATTACTGAGTGAAAATAATAAGAAACTCCGTCAAAGAAGTCACGATGGTAAGTTCGATAGTAGAGAACTATAGATATAAAGAACTTTTCAAATACTATAACACTAGATAAATCCACCGACAGACAGACTATAAAGAAACCGTTATATAATACTACAAGAAGAAACAGCCGTTAAGACAACATCCAAATCCTAGATCCCCTTTTAACTCAAAGAAAACCATTACTGCTGTTGAAAAGACCCAGGAATATTAATCGTAAGATTGATGCCCTCCTTTGTCGTGTTAACCGTGATCTGAATCCCGCCCAAACCAGCCTCCCCAGTATTAGCCTTGACAACCGTCTGTCCATCCTTCTGATCCACGCTCACGTCCCCGGGCTTATCACCATGCTGAGAGGCAGGAGAAGCCTTCCCAAGAACATCACCCGTCTTCTCATCAACGATTTCGCCGGCGTCGTTGACGGTTTTGCCTGCTACGGCCTTGGCGTCTCCGGACGCTTTCCCGAGGACCTTGCCGCTATCATCCACGATGTTACCAGAATCGTCGACGGTCTTGCCTACGAGCCCCTTAAGACCTTTAGCAGATTTGCTCGGTTTGTCGGCGGTGTCTTTCACTGGGCCAGAGGCTTTGTCGGTTGCATCTCCCAGCGTGTCCTTGACGCCGTTTACTTTCTTGGATGCATCACCGGCAGATTTTGACGTCTTGTCTGTGGCGTCTCCGGTAGCTTTCGGTGCCTTGTCCTTGGCGTCTCCCGTAGATTTCGACGCCTTGTCTGTTGCGCTTCCGAGGAGTTCAGAAGGATCTTCAAGCGTAGATGTGACTTCTCCTGGGACGACGTTGCTAGCCACGTCTTTTGCCTTGTCACTAGCATCTCCAGCAGTCGACTTAGCCTTATCACCAGCATCTCCAGCAGTCGACTTGGCCTTGTCACCAGCATCTTCAGCAGTCGACTTGGCCTTGTCGCCAGCATCTCCGGCTGTTTTTGAAGCCTTTCCCAAAGCATCACCGGCACCATCAGCGCCTGGAACATTCTTCGTAGCGTCCCCTGCTTTCTTGCCGGCACTGTCCGCTTGTTTTTTCCCATCATCTAAAGCGCCAGAAGCCTTGTCTTTTGCGTCGCCGGTTTTGTCTTGAGCGCCATCTGCGGCACTGGATGGGTCCTTGGCTAGGTCCTTTGCAGAGCTCGAAGTATCGTCAGCTGCATCTTTGGCTTTGCCTTGAGCGTCACCGGCGGTGTCTTGGGCTTTCTTGGCTCCATCACCCAAAGCTTTCTGTCCTTTCTCTGGCACGTCTCCCGTTGAATCTTGAGCTTTCTTCGACGCATCGCCAGCGGCGTCTTGAGCTTTGCCCAATGGAGCACCGCTCAGGGGAGTGTCATCCTCATCCTCATCCTCATCTTCATCTTCGTCCTCATCTTCAGAGGCATTGGAGTCCTCGTAATCGTATTCATCGCTGCCGCTTTCTGCTTTGCGTTCATCGGAGTGGTAGGAAGAGTCTTGACCGACGCCGTTAACTTCGTGGTGAACAGATTCGTCGTCCTCCTCCTCTTCATCACTCTCCTGGTGTTCATCATCTTCTTCCTCTTCCTCGTGTTCACTTTCGCTCTGCCCCTGGTGTTGCTCATGTTCATGTTCATGCTCGGAATCATGCTCATGCTCGGAATCATGCTCATGCTCTGAATCATCTCCTTGCTCAGATTCCTGCTCGGATTCCTGCTGAGGCTCGGGCTCTGGAACGGGTGCAGGAGCAGGCTTCTTCTTGATTTTCTTGAGAGGCGCTTGACCCTCCTTGGGAACAGATGGCTTGAACTTTGGCTGGGGAACGTCGGGTTTGTTCTTTTCCAGATTCTCGGTGTCTGGGGCGTTATCCTTACCAGGTAGGTTGTCCTTGTCTGGAAGCTTGTCTGCGTCTGGAGAATTGTCTTTCCCTGGGAGGCTGTCGGACGATGGAATTTTATCTTTTCCAGGAACTTTGTCGGTACCAGGAACATTGTCCTTTCCTGGAAGACTATCTCCGTTTGGAAGGTTGTCTTTTCCTGGCAAATCATCTGCACTAGGGACGTTCTCCTTTCCAGGCGCACTGTCGGTATCTGGAAGGTCTTTGGATGGCAAATCATCTTTTTGAGGGGCTTTGTCCGAGTCTGGAAGATCCTTAGATAAGTTGTCTTTCCCAGGAAGATTGTCTTTATCTGGGAGGTCCTTGGATGGAAGACTGTCTTGTCCCGGGAGGCTATCTGCGCCTGGAGCATCATCCTTTCCAGTCAAGTCGCTCTTCTCTGTGCCGGGAGCCAAGGATGGCTTCTTCTTCTTCATAATCTTCTTCGGAGCGTCCTTGGCTTGTTCGGCCCGACCAGAAACCTGATCAGCATCAGGTGCTGCTGGTTTCTTCTTGATAACCTTCTTTGGAGTCTGTTGAAGCTCATCCGTCTTTTCGGAAGCATCCTTGGTGTCGGGTGCCGAAGGTGCTTTGTCTTGAAGGTCTCCAGCCTTCTCCTCAACTTCGTCTGCTTCAGGAGGTGTTGGTTTCTTCTTCTTTGGTGTCTCCGGGAGCTCTTCACCTTTGCCAGTGACTTGGTCTGTGTCAGGGGCTGCAGGCTTTTTCTTGATAATCTTCTTCTTTGGAGTTTCCTGGAGGTCGTCTGCTTTTCCATTGACATCCTGAGCATCTGGCGCTGAAGGTGGAGCTGGCTTTTCCTTGGGAGTTTGCTGCTCACCAGCCTTATCATGGGCTTCGTTCGTTCCAGGAACAGATGGTGGTGCAGGCTTCTTCTTCTTGGGAGTTTGTGGCAGCTCGTCGGCCTTGCCGGTGACCTGCTCTGACTCGGGAGCTGCAGGTGGCGCGGGCCTCTTCTTCTTCTTCACCTTGTCAGGAGTGCCTTGAAGATCTTGGGATTGAGGGGCATTGTTGGTATCCGGCTGATCACCAGCTGGAGGGGCAGGTTTCTTCTTCTTGACCATCCGCTTGGGATTTGGAGAATCTCCAACTTCGCCTGGCGGTTTTGAAGGAGTGTCAGGAGCCTGATCTTGATCTTCTGGCTTTGGACGAGGCGTCCTCTTTTGCAACGGCGAAGAAGGGTCTTTCTGGGATGACTTTGAGACATTCTTCTTCACGCCATTGGAATCAGGAGGTGCTGGAGTTTGAGAAAAGCGCTTTTTGACCGAATTTGCTGATTTCGGGGTTGGTGCGTTCTTATCGGCTGATTTGAGGGGGGTTTTCGGGGACTTGGGAGTAGACATGTTGGCGATTGGATTTCCGGAGAATATGCGATGGATCAAAAATAAGAGGCGGAGTTCGAATAGGAATAAGAGCATGAAAGAAAGGTTTTAATCTTAATATCAAACAGACAGACCTAACACTACGGAGCACGTTTTTGGTAGCTTCCAGGTTTGTGAAGTCATTGGAAATCGATGACCACCATGCCATACCATAATCTGCGGGACGAGGGGGGGTTGGGAGCTATGACACAGAAGCCTCACTTCCTTGAACTGGGGGCAGCTGTTGGAAGTGTACTGGGGTGGGGTAGGTAGCATGGCATGGGTAGCATGGAAGGAGGGGTAGGTAGGATGGATGGTGTGGCGTAGGCACAGAGTCGGAACTGGGCTGGGCCAAAGAGGCACGTAACTTACTGGAGTATCAGGAGTGTGATCTCTCTGCCTACGGAGAAGATTGATCAATGCGTCCTAGATCCCGTGCTGTTCACGATCTAGGTGCTTTATGACGCCACACCTCCATCACTCCCATCCTGCGAGAAAGCACTCCGTAAGATACCGGTATTCTTGTGAGAATGCGATGTAATCGTGCCCCCCTAACCTATAATCGTGTCCCCCTGACCTCTAGTAGTGGTATTCCAGTATCCCCACAACCTTGTGGAAACCCGCTCAGGCCGCGTTTACGAAGCATGAGGCATGAAGCACGAAACTTCCAATGCGCTCATAGGCTGGGCTAAGAGAACAGGGTTCGGGGGAGGCTGCTCCATCGTTCCACAAGATGCAGTGAAATCAAGAACAAGGGGATGGAAGACTCCGTACGGAGTAGGTTCGCGGTTGGCTAAATGAAAAGCCATGGGTTTGTGCCGTACGGAGGTATGTCTTCCTTGTACGCAGGATGGATGGCGTATGGTGTTTGGTGGAGAGACAACCTGCTTTGTGCCACACTTCCACGGAGTGAGAGAGAAGCTGGAAGGATTTACCGATGGGACCGCTCACTGGTACCGTACTAGTGTGGTGGGATGAAACGGGGTGGCTCTAGTGGGGCGCTAGTAGTGTGGCTAGAGAGCTCGCTCCAGTTTTCGTGGCGTTTCTCTGATCTCACTCTGACAGCGGTCAACACCGGATCGCATGCTTGCATTGCTTGGCAAGTACCTAATACAAGACAGGGATTCGTGATGTGGCTGGTGCATTGAATTGGCCCCGCCCCGCCTCTAATCCAAGTTCTTTCCAGTGAGTGTACTTCCGTACTCGTACCAAATCAATGCCTTTGTCGAGCTTTCTAGAAGGCCCCCTCCCACAAAGCCTGATATTTTCCCTGTATAGGGGTTCTTGCATCACGCTACGGAGGATGAAAAGTGCTGATCTTCTGTGGGCTGCCGCTTCGGGACAAGAGGCAAAACGGCTTCCCACGTCTGCGACAAACCATTCCCTCGGTGGTGATGTAACCAGGGCCTCTCCAGTCCATGGATGATAGCTGTTCATCAGAGCTATGGGTTGGGAGCCCATTGCAGCTTCCCAGAAGACATGACGTAGTTGTTCATGTCCAGGATTCTGGCAGAAATCATGTCACAGGTTGGAGTGAAGTCAAGGCATCACCTCATATAACCAGTGCCTTGCAGAAGGTATCATTAGGAAAATCATATCACTTTATACCCATTGCCATTTCGAGCATTTACATTGTACTCGAAATACATTGAAGCTGAATTTGAAAAACACCACAGAAATCACTCTCAAGGACTTTAAACAGCACAGTCTCTTTCCTTTGAACACATCGCCAACATGGCGGACGCAGCATCGCAGAAAGCACCAAGTGCAAAGAAATCCAACTTGGGTTCCGAGGTTGGATCATCACCCAAAGCTGCCAAAAAGCCCTCAGCCTCGGCACCAAGTGAAATCAACGGTACCGAGAGTCATGTCAATGGCAACGGAACGCAAAATGGAGAACACGAGAGCCATGCTAATGGCAATGGAACTCAAAATGGAGAGTACGAGGAGGTAAGTCCATACTTCTGGAGCTCTGCTCCTAGAACGGCCCGAGACTTCTATTCTTATAATGTCTTGCAACCTGCAACTTCTTTTATAAATACTGACTTACCATTTTATAGCAAACCGAAGACGGGACCGAAGCTCCGGGAACTGAGGCGGCAGACACCGAAGTGCCCGCGGCAAATGAGGAGGAAGGCACTGAAGCTGTTCCAGCAGGCAGTGTTGACAAAAACGGCGATGTCATAGACGATGACGGTAACAAGGTAAGTTGTCTCAACTCTGTAGACACCACAATCAAACTAATGCCTCTCTGCAGATCGGAACTGTGAATGGCGACAAGGCCTCCGAACTCGCAGGATCCATGGTTGATCAAGAGGGTGACGTTCTTGATGATGAAGGAAATGTCATCGGTCATGCCGACTCGGTCGCCGAAACCTTGAAAGATGCCGAGCCCAAGCCGATATCAGAAGGTGCTGAGGGCGCCGAGGGCGCCGAGGGCGCCGAGGGCTCTCAAAAGCCCCTCGAGGAAGGTAGTGAGGCTGTTGAGAAGCCAGAGATCAAAGGCCCATTCGGAGTTCAGGACCAGGGCGAGATCACCAATGCCGCAGGGGTAGTAATTGGCAAGTTGGCCGAAGGAACACCACAAGATCTCGTCGGCACATCCATTCAAGACATTGATGCAGAAGGAAATCTGGTCAACAAGAGCGGATCTATAGTCGGCAAGGCTGAGCTCAACCCAACACTTGCCGGAAAGGAAGGCTCGGAAGCTGAATCTAAACTACCAGAAGGTGTTGAAGGATCCAAGCTTGAAGGATCCAAGGCGGAAGGATCCAAGGCGGAAGGATCTGAGGTAGCTGAGGGTGTCGAGGGAGAGAAACCTGAGGTCCCCGAAGGTGAAGAATTAGCAGAAGGCGAGAAGCCAGAAGGTGAACTTGCAGAAGGCGAGAAGCCAGAAGGTGAACTTGCAGAGGGCGAAGTACCCGAGGGTGAAGAACCAGAGGCTGAGGTCCCTGACTTGTCCATCTTGAAGGACAAGACTGTCAACAAGGCTGGTAAGATCGTCGACGCAGAAGGTAACCCATTTGGTGTTCTTGTAGAGGGAGAAGCCAAGAAGCTCGCTGGGTAAGAAACTCAACTTCTGACGCTTTTAAACACTTACTAACTATGCCCTAGCAAAAAGGTAGACGCCGAGGGGAAGATTTGGGACGACTCTGGAAACGTCTTAGGACGTGCTGAGCTCCTTCCCGAGAACGAGCGAGCTGCCGAACCATCTGCACCTTTTGAAGATTTCCCAGACAGCATTGTCGACAGCAAAGGCAATGTGCTTTTCGAAGAGAAGATTGTCGGCAAGGTTGTTGAAGGGGATATCAAGAAACTCGACGGCAAGAAGGTCGATGCCGATGGTGATATCCTCGACAAGAACGGCAATGTGCTTGGCAAGGCCGAGCGCGTTTTCGAAGAAGAAGAAGTCCCAGAGGAAGTTGAGCCTGAAGACCTTTCCATCTTGGAAGGAAAGAAGGTGAACAAAGCTGGCAACGTCGTAGATGACAACGGCAAGCTGTTCGGCAAAGTCGTCACTGGTGAGGTGGCCAAGTTGGTCGGAAAGAAGTGTGATGCTGAGGGCAAAATCTGGAGTGATTCCGGGAAGGTTATCGGTAAGTGCTCAAACTTTTCATCAATAGAATAAAGACTGATTGCCGCTTCCTATAGGTACCGCAGAACTCATCCCCGCCGATGACAGGGACCAAGAAACGGGAGCTCCATTCGAAGACTTCCTTGAGGCCGTTCTCGACTCCAAGGGAAACCTCATGTATGACGACCAGATTGTCGGCAAATTGATCGAGGGAGACGCAAAGAAGTTGGCCGGCAAGAAGGTTGACAAAGACGGAGAGATCGTCGATAAGGTCGGAAACGTCTTGGGCAAATGCGAACGATATGAAGAGCCCGATGAGCCAGAGCCAGAGAAGGTTGATAACTCTGCTCTTGCTGGCAAGCGTGTAAACAAAGCTGGCAACCTGGTTGATTCCCATGGGGAAATCTTTGGTCGACTTGTTGAGGGAGACCCCAAGAAGGTATGTTCATCCAGTTTAACCACCAGTTTGCGGGGAATTTCCTAACTTATAACCATAGCTTGTCGGTAAGATGTCGGATAAGAACGGCGACATCTGGAACGATGGAGGCCAAATTGTCGGCAAAGCAGAACTTGTTCCAGAAAGTGAGAGGCAAGGTGAGAAAGAAGGCCCATTTTCGGGTTTCAGCACGCCTGTCGTCACCAAAGATGGCAAGGTTGCCGATTCTGCAGGTAACATCATCGGACGCCTGATCGAGGGTGATGCGAAGAAGCTTTATGGCAAGGAGGTCGATCCTGACGGAGATGTCGTTGACAAGAATGGCAACGCCCTTGGAAAAGCTGAGCGCTGGGAAGAGGAAGAGAAGGAAGTGCCCAAGCACCCTTGTTTTGGTCGGTAAGTTATTCCTCCGGAGTTTCTATCGCTCAAGAATACAAGCTAATTGTGACTCCTGTACAGCAAGGTAAACAAGGACGGAAACGTCGTTGATGATTCCGGAGATGTAATTGCGAAGCTCACCGAAGGAGAAGTCGCCAAATGTACCGGCAAGGAGATTGATAACGATGGTGATATCAGCAACGAAAAGGGCCTAACTCTCGGCCATGTCACTCTGATTGACGATATTCCCGAGCCAGAGCCAGAGGAGCCAGCAGAGACCGAGGAAGAGATTGAAGAGCGCAAGCAAAAGGAACAAGACAAAAAGCTCGCCGGTCAAATGGCCACGGTTGTTGGACAATCACTCGACAAGATCAAGCCCATCTTACAGATGATCGCAGAGGTATGTACCTGAAAGATCCAGAGATGAAACCAGCTCAAGGCTAATTTAAACAGCACATTGATGAGGCTGAAAAGAAGCCAAAAGAAGAGCTCGATGAGCAAAAGCTCGTCGACACCGTCAAGCCTCTCATCGAAGAGGGCGGTCGTATCCTCTCCGAGTGCAACGGAGCCATCCGTGGTCTCGACCCAGACGGAAGAATCGCCGCCAACGCCAAGCACAAGACTGCCTCCAATGAAGCATCACCCGAGGAGTACCATCTCGCAGACGTGCTGAAAGACTTGACTGAGAATGTCACCCAGACCATCGAGAAGGCGAAGAAGAAGATTGCTGGCATGCCTCATGCTAAGAAGGAACTCAACCCTTTGTGGGGTCTTCTCGCCGAACCTCTTGGTCAGATCCTCGCTGCTGTCGGACTGCTTCTCGCAGGCGTACTTGGCTTGGTTGGAAAACTGGTAAGCTCCCAACACTCTGGCCCTAAACTTCAAATCAAATGCTAACAGCCATCTAGCTCAGCGGGCTTGGTCTCGGCGGTCTGTTGGATAACTTATTGGGAGGCCTTGGTCTCAAGGGTATCCTCAAGGGTCTTGGTCTTGGAGTGGTCACTGACTCCTTGACCGGAAAGAAGTAAAGCTTTATTCTGTTTGTTCATAGGGTAAATTGCAAAGGGGTTCATCTGTATAGTTAGGTCGTTATGTTTGAAATTGGGATTGGATTGGGAACGCTCACGCAGCATGCTTTCAATGTACTTTAATGAGGAATGAATTTTCAGCTTCAAAATATGCACTTTGGTCGATGCAATTATCCTTCATTTTGTCACTGCGTTCGTCAACCTGATAATATGGAGCTCTTACCTCTAAAATTGTAATTGGGCGTATAATCAGCCCTTGATTGTTTAGATTGGCCCTCGGAACGATACACCTACAGTACCACAATAAAGACACCCTCAGTCCGTATATACTCAGTGACAGGCTTTCCAGATAGTACTCCGTACTTCCGTAAGCACGAGGGGTGTTTTCTCTGCGCCTTGCAGAGGTGCACAGAAATGGAATGTTGGAGATGCAATTGTAGACCGCCAATTGAGCAAAAAACTTACTCCGTGACTGGGATTTGAGCGCGTTGTAACGTCACGTGAAGCGTGTTATCCCGCGTCGTATCCTACGCGTCGTAACCAGAAGCACGCCCTTCTGCGCCTTCTTGTCATGTCAAAGATCGTCACAACAGTTTCGATGTGTTCTGATATAAAAGAGTGCGAGACGGAAGGTAGGTCATGCTCTTGTCTTTTACCAAGTCGGTGTCTGTACGGTATGGAGCAGAGTATCGTGTCAACACTCAAAAGCAATTGATCATCTTCTACGTCCTAGCTGCCAACCATCCAGCCGAGATATAGACCGCGACGCGATCGACTTGTATGGTATTTTGCCTCCTACACAAGCAAGCTTTTATTAATATGGTGTTGTAGTGCAAAATGGCTTCTACGGAGTTTCCATCCACGACCTCTACGAGTACCCCGCCTACTCGACGTGCCTACAAAGGCTCCTGCCACTGTATGTAAATCCAAATCCAAATCCAACATAACATACCTACATCCCATTCCTCCCTCCCTCCTTCTCTTCCTCCTTCCCTCCCTCCATCCCACCAAATTCCCTTCATAACTCCCACCCCTACCCCTACTCCCACAACACGCCCATCCAGCCCACCACCACAAACAACCACTAACCCCTAT
>QGMG01001185.1:0-11407 GCA_007825325.1 Lachnellula cervina
GTGAAGATGGACGAAAAGGAGATATTGGAGGCTGCTAAGAAGTCAATTAAGGGGATAAGAGAACGGTCTGGAGTGAAAGCTACCAATAGGAAAGGATGGAAGTATATCTAGTAGACTTGAGCAAGTATCAAAATTTCGACAAATTTCGAGATAAAGTAAAGACAGACAATTCGCTTGATTGGGTGATTAAGTTGAGAATACAAATGCAAAACTTAAAGCTCAGCCATCTCTATCAAACATACACCGCAAATTTGCCTTCAGAGCGTGCTCATCTTGCCCCCATTCCCAACAGGCACTGCACTTACATGTTGTCATGTCATCTGATCAACACCATTTCCGGCCGAAGATTCACCCGAAGTCACTGGACTCCGGACAAGACCGCTATTCTCGTATGATAATCAGTGAGCCGCTCTTCGTCCCACCAATAACCATCAAGCTGACCCACCGGAGACAACCGCTGATATGGGGGTATCTGAGAGATATATTTCTCATCTCAAACTCTGAAAGTAAAAAAACACGAATTGCCGGGTCACTTAACTTATCTTGATAATAAATCCATACAACGAGAATCTAATCTTCTACTCGGAGCGAGATAGATAACAGAAAAATAGTACAAATGGCAGCTCCATCTCTTTGCAGACAGTTTACCAGACACTCACTGTCTCGTACGACGTCAAGCACTTCACCTCCCGCCTCCTCACCACACTTACAGTTCACCAAACTCACTCTCCCAACATGGCACCAACAAAATACACAGCCCGCACAATCCCCAAAATCAGTCTACACGACTTCGACGCCCGCACCGAAGAGATCACCCAGCAACTAATCCACGCCGCCGAGACGGACGGTTTCTTCGGGCTGGTCAACCACGGCATATCCCCCGAAGACATAGAGCACATGTTTGCTACCTCCGCCTCCTTCTTCGCGCTCCCAGACGACGCGAAAGCCAGCGTGTCCTTCTCGCACCTCAACGCCGGCTGGGAGAAGAACGCGCAGATCCGGCCGAGCACGGGACTCCCAGACCAGAAGGAGAGCTACCAGATGCAGTTCGGGGCCAACATGGGTTCGTCGTGGCTCCCCGAATCCACACTCCCAGGCTTCAAGGCCACCAGTCTGGCGTTCATGCACAAAGCGCAAAGCGTATCCGAAAAACTCATGCTCTGCTTCGCGCGCGGCCTAGGACTCCCAGACGAGTATTTCGTGCACGCGCACGACATATCGCGCCCCGAGTCCCAAACCGTGCTCCGGCTGCTGCACTACTTCGAGGTCGATAGGGCCGTGCCGGTTCCAGAGGGGTATTACCGTGCGGGCGCACACGTGGACTGGGATTTCATCACGCTGCTGTTCCAGAGCCCGCACCAGTCTGGACTGGAGATCTGTCCGGGCCGCGAAGTCTCGACTAGCTTCGGCATCGGCGATGTGTGGACGAAGGTCGAGCCCGCTGCGGGTGAGATTGTGTGTAATATTGGGGATCTGCTGATGAGTTGGAGCGATGATCGGTTCAAGAGTACGTTTCATCGAGTGAAGACGCCGTGTGAAAAGGGGGATTGGTATGGGGAGAGGTATAGCATGGCGTTTTTCAATCAGCCGTGTGTAGATATTCGTATTCAGGGGCCACTCAAAAAGTATGAGGCGGTTACGGGGAGGGAATTTACGCAAAGAGCAATGGATAGGAATTTCAAGGCGTTGACGGCGAAGAAACAGGCGCTGGGTGGTGTTGTTGATGGTGCTGCGGCTGCGGCTTCCTGAGCTGAGGGGGTTTCGGAGGAATTGGTTCTGCGTTCATGCCTTGTTCTGTTTTTGTGTCTTCCTATCAAAAGTCTGTTAATATACACAATTTCAATCATCAAAATCCAAAGCGGTGTTTTGCAAACCTGAGGCCATAATGACTTTTGTTTTATTGTACATATCGTTCATTTTTATTTCCAGGCAATATATGCCACCACATTTGCTCTTCGCCCATCCTACATCCACCTGGCCTAATCCTGAACCGGAATCCCTCAATCATTGTTCCGCAGGTTCAATCATCTCATCGTCCCATAATAATCCTTTACTCGCTCACCACGCGAGTCTTTGTCTTCGAGGACGCGCCGCTCTTGACGCGCTTGGCGGATGGTCGATTGATGTGCGATTCCGGGATCCAGCTCTCATCGTACGCCTTTTGGGCCAATGCACCGGTAGTAACCTATGGAATTGATCAGAAAAACCTGGGTTGCTTGTTAAGTCAGACGACTTACGGCTGGTCCATCTGCACCAATAACAGAAACTTGGTCCTTGACGTCAACTGCCTTCTTTGAGCCTCCTGAAGAACGCTTGGCGCGCTCTCCACCCTTGCCACCACGCTTTGTTTGTGGGAACAATGCCTCGATCCAGGTCTTGTAAACGAAGTAGAGGGTACCGGTGAATGCTGCGAGGAGGAAGAGGTAGAGGAAGATGCTGTATCCACATTAGTATTCAGAGGTCAAACATACCAGTTTGAAACTTACATCTGAGGATCAAAGATGCTAGTAGCAGCCTCAACCACGCTGACCGTCTCATTGAAAGCCTGAACCTGGTAAACCTCCCCAGCTTTGCTCATGACAACCGCCATCAAGTTCAAGCGCAGGTCTTGTGGGTTCAAGTCCGCGGTGAAAGTGTATGGCAGCGTCAGCTTCTCGCCGGCCGGGATCTCAACATCGTAACGGGTGCCCGTTAAGTTGCGGATAATGGCAGCGCTGGCGGGAGTTCCAGGAGCCAATGGCTGCAGAGTCGTCAATGCGCCTCCAATGACAGCTATTTGTACGGCCTCGGGCTCATCGTTGCTGAAACCCAGGAGCGCTTGTGTCGCGTGTCCATTGATGAGCTTGACGCCAAAGACCTCGGAGGCTGGGAAGGAGGCAGAGACCGAGACGGCCAGATTGGGGGTTGTGGGAGGGCTTTCGAGCTCTTCTTCCACCTGAGAGAAAGGATGTTAGCATTCTAGGAGCTCTGTTTATTGCTAGTATTTGTGCTCTTCGCCATTGACTTACGGGAGCTGCTGCAGCGAAAACACCGACAGCTCGCAGAGCGAGGAGCGCAAGAGTTGAGTATCTGTACAATCCCATGATGGCGGTAGGTTAAGGAGATGTGGTTGTGGGAGAGGAGTTGAAGTGGAATATAAATACATAAATATCATGACAGCACCGCTTTTGCAATCTGGCTTGGTCTCTAGCCGAGTGGCGCTAACGAACCTCCCTCCCCTCCCCCTCCCCGACCCCGATCTCCTGCCTTCTCTTCGAGCCTTTCTCTCCGTTCCTCACCTATTCTCTCGTGATCTCTACCTAAACTTCACTGCTTTGCGTATTTACATATTATCTCGAGTGTGCACGTGGATACCTTCAAAGTTGCAGTCAAGACCATATATTATGGGCCTAGACCGACATCCACAATGCGATATCAAAGAGTCCCCTCCCTATGTCCTTTTTGGAGGCTTAGGCCTTTCACTTTGATTCAAAAATATAATCCTTGCTTCGTTGTGCTCGGTGACAAAGGTTACGCATCAGAAAGACATAGCTTTTTCAAAGTTTGTCCATACTGCGTAGTGTGGAAAAAGTTTCTTTGAAACCTCTTTTGAGCCTTTTTTCTTTTAGTTCGAATAGGAGGCACTTGCAGTCATGTTGTATGATAAATTGGACCACTTCTCTTAAGCCTGTTGAGGTTCTAGTCGTACCATTGTTTCTTTCCATATGGAGAAATCTAATTTATTCGTGCCTCGTTCGTTGGTTTCTTTATGTTGTCGTGATTTGCTGCAATTTCCCTACTAAAATTGATGAGCTGCTGAGGGGAAGCCATTGAAGTTGTCAACGGATATTATCCCAAGTGCTACAAGCTAGCATGCTGACTAATTTGAATTTCCCTTCATGCGCTAGTCTAGCGTCGTGCGCTTTGCAATATGACAAGCTACTGTCAAATAGCTGAGCCAGTTCACACTCCAACATCTGAACCTGTGACAACAGGTTATGATTATGACAAGGTTCAGGTCAAAGAATCCTTGAAAGGGTGCATATTCATAGCAATGCCCAATGTTATTGTCTCCTGTTTCTGAAAGGATTCATTCAGCCTGGTGAACAAACAGCATAGTGAATAACAACCTTTCTTCACCAGCTCTTGCTGATAACAGGACATGAGCCCCATTGTCCTTTAACAAGTCTTTGAATCAATCTTTGTTTGTTTCATCTATATAATGCCTTTCCTTTCCCACAATGTCAATTCTTCTTCTCACCCACAACCCCATTCACACAGACCTCGACAACACAACACACTCGACTCACCACCTGTTTTTCAAAAGTTTCCAAACCCTTGATTCAGCACAACAAACATCATGCATTTCACGGCAATTACACTCTCAGCTCTGGCAGCTTTTGTCGCACCAACTCTCGGGGGTAACATCCAAATCATGAACTGGTGTTCAGAGGATATTCAGGCTTGGCAATCCCACAACGGTGGGTGTAATGCCGGCCCAAACGGAATATGCGAAGGTCATTCCGGCGCAGCTCCCTTTGACGTCCCTGCGAACCACCACTCAATCGGAATCCCCTTGATCTCTGATGGTGAGGGCTCTTCCATCAAAATGACATTCAGCAATGGTGACCACAGTAACCCTTTGCAATACGAGTACACCATCGCAGGCGGAAATCTCTTCTGGGACTTGTCCGCTATCAACAGCCCAGGTCCCAGCGATCCCTTCTACAAGGAGAACGTCAGGGTCACTCCTAATGGCAATGGAGTCGGCAAGGGTACTTGTACCCCCCTCAAATGTCCTGCGAACCAGGTCTGTGCCGATGCCTACAACGCGCCTGAGGAGGTCAAAACTCGGGCTTGCCCCGCGGACACTGGAGACATGTGGGTGGATCTGTGTATGCCGACCCAGTCATTCAAACGTAAGCTCCCTCGGGACTTTACTGACTCTGCCTGAAGAAAGCTGGTTCTTTCAAATGAGTGTTTCGATGGTGGCCCTTACACCTTGAGGGTAGGTCCACGTTTTGTACGATAGCATTCAGCCCCTTAACTGGGTGCCAAGGGCTAGTGCTTCTCACCCGCCGGGAGGGTCCGGGCGCTTCAGTCGCTCGATCGAGAGCGCTTGCTTAGTAGCTATTTCTTAATAAAAAAATTCTCTTGAATTCGCTCACCTTGCTTACCTGTGACTATTATATATCCAAATGATTCATTGACGCTCTCTACTTTAGTGTTTACCTCCCGAGCTGCATTCCCAAGCTAAAATGCTTTTGGTTTTTCTCTGAAAGTCCGTAAAATTGATTCGCCTCGTTTGCTATTTCTTGATCTTTGCAAACCTCTTACTTGTTTGTGCTACCACCGGTTAGACCGATATTCTATTTAGTAGATCGCGTCATGAAGTTGAAGGTGGGCTGCATTATAAGGTGTAGCAGGAACCGTCAATATACCAGTGAAGGCCTAAGCCCCACAACTTGCTCCTCCACATCGTCCTACATAGTCATACATGGGTGGGTAGGTAAGTAGGTAGAGAATGCAATATAAAATGCTGAGGCCAAGAAATACTACTATTCACGGATGTCCGTAGTCCTCAATGCCGCCATGCGGCTTTGTAATATTCATCAACAATTACACGCATATCCGTGAATGCATGAACGCTGCATTTGAGAGAAAATGACTTTAATCCTCACATAGATATATATACCTCTGTAGTATCCCTCTATGTCTATCCCAAACTCGTTATCACTTGCATATCTTTTAGACTCTCTCACTTCTCTTACAATTGCTTGTATCTATTCCCCTTTACAACCTCACCGAACATGACAGCAGATACTCTCTCACTTGCGGGCAAGACAGCCATCATTACAGGTTCTGGAAGAGAAAATGGCATCGGTGCAGCCATTGCCACGGCCTTCGCCCGGAACGGCGCCTCTGTAGCAATCCATTATGTATCGGAAGCGTCCGAGGCAAAAGCCGAGAAAGTAGCCGCCGGCCTCACCAAGGACTTTGGAACCAAAACCACTGTCCTACAAGGGTCTTTGGACAACTACAGCACCGCGAAGAGAATGGTCGAGGAAACTTTAAAGGCATTCGGCGTCGCTCACATCGACATTCTCGGTATGTATCTTCACTGGAGGATTTTGCCATGAAAGATAGGAGCTAATGACTCCTACCCCTCGCGTTCTAGTCAACAATGGAATAGTCACAAATCCCGTTCAAGCCCTTACGGAGGTAGCGCAAAAGGATCTCGAGAAAGAGTTCAGCGTCAACGTCTTCGGTACCATCTACATGACCCAAGCCGTTGTCGGAGCAGGTAACATGCTCCACGGTGGCCGCATCATCAACGTCGGCTCGATCGTCTCGAAACTCAGTCCCCCGGGTATAGCTATCTACACAGCAGCAAAAGCTGCGCAGGACAGCTTGACAGCATCTTGGGCAGGCGAGGTAAGCCATCATCCCTCGCTCATTCCCCTAGATGTTAATTTACAGCATTATACTGATGATAATTGGTGACTCGAACAGCTTGGCAGCTCCCATGGCATTACCGTCAACACGCTTGCACCCGGACCCATCCCAACGGATTCCTCTAAGCCGTTCATGCAGAACGCTGATGGGTCGCCGAGCGCGATGGCAGGTGCTATGATGCAGCAGGCGCGAGCGGCAGACCGGCTGGGGACAGTGCAGGATATGGCTGATGCTGCGCTTCTGCTGGTTTCTGAGAAGAGCCGGTGGATTACTGCGCAGTGGATTTCTGTTAGCGGTGGTATTACTGGGACGAGTTAGAGGGGAGTTGAGAAATGAGATTATTCTCTAGGGCTATTCAGATGGAGGACTCTTCTCGCGACGGGTTCTCTCACGTGCCGGCTTCTTAGGTAACTACAAGGGCCTGCTAATTAGCGCGGTTCCTTATTGGCCGTTAGAGCGGTTAGAGCACACAGACCTCCTAATTAGGCAACGCGCATTTTTAACGGTAGGGCAGGCGTTGTAGTTCCTGCGAAGCCTCTAAGAATATATAGGAGATGGCTTAGTGTAGAATGCAAATGTTTAAACATCACTTTTTAAACACCTTGCAATTATATTTCACCTACTAATTTAAATTACTTTATTACAAACTTATATAGTAGATAGGCTTCTTTTTAATACCTCCTCTTATTTTTATAATATTCCCTCTTCTATTAATATATAAAGTATATTGTTCTGCGTAGCAACTTTTTAAAAAAAGAGCGCGAAAATTGCAGATTTTTATATATACTTAAACGCTATCTACTATTCTACTACTATATACTCTACTACCTTCCTGTAACCTCTCTAAGGGTTATATTTACTATATAACCCTTAGTAGCTTTATCTAGTTTGTATTAGATCTCTCCTAATTAAACTATAGCTTCTATTAGACTGACTATTATTTTTTGTGCTAGTTTTATGCCTAAAACTAATATTTTCCAACTACTATTAATAGTATTCGCCTTCTACAATTTGTTTAGGCTTGCTATACCTAATATATACGTCTGCTAATTTGCTATATAGCAATAGAGCAAGTTGTAATTAAATAGTAGCTATTAAGTAAACTGCATCGCGTTGCATATTAATGTTAATAATCCTCTAATAACTAATTTCGAAGGTATTAGCCTCTAAATTACACTATAGATATAGTAAATACTAGAGGTAGTAATACTACGCGTAATATGCTAGATTTGATAGGTGGAGGGCAGAATTGTATAGTTAGTATAGCGTTGCGTCTATATATAGGAGGACCTTTAACCGCTCTAATAACTCTAATACCTCTAAGAAATCTAATAGCTCTAATAACTAATTAGAGCTTAAGCTCTAAAGGGTAGAAGAAAACTAAGCAGAAGACTAATAGATAAGGCAAGCGTACTAATATAAATCGTTATCGATTGGGTCTAGTATAAGCTAATAATTCTAAGGCTATATTGCAGTCGCGTATTAATAGGATTATAAATATAGAACTTGTAGATCTACACTTAATTATTAGTGCTTACTTCTCTAAAGTAAATATAGATTAATAGAAGGCTATCTTAATCTAATATTTAAGATGTATTCTTAAATAACTAAAGCCTAGACAAGGTGATACTCCTTATAAAGTCTAAGTCTATACCCTTTATTAGTTAATTTTCTATAAGAGTAATACTATACTTATTGCTTAGACAGGTATTAGTAAAAGCTTAATCTTCTATATTTACTCTATTCTAACTTAGCAAATTACTCTTTAAATTATCCCCTTAACTATACTAGGTGAAGAGTAGTATAGTATAATCCTTGCACTTAGATGCACTAAGCCCTATATTCTTATATCTTAAATAAGAGTAGAAGATACTACTCTATTTAATAATATTACTAATAAGGTGTATACCTATATTCTATTATTGCTAGAATAGGTATATTCCCCTGCATTTAAATAGGCGCTTAAGAATAAGAAACTCTATAAAAGGATTAGTCTTATTGCAATTAATAAATACTATCTTATTAAGAGTTAAACAAATTTTCGAAGCGCGTATTCTATAGCTATAAGCAAACTAAGAATAATCCTAGGTGCTTAGATAGTATAGTTTAGCTATACTACAACTATAATAATAGTGGTAGAGGGGGTTATTTTATTTAGGGGTAGTTTTTAGGAGGTTAGCATTTAGTAGTACTAGATGCAGCTTATTTGTACTACTATTAATTAATCTGAGGTTTCTATCTAAGTCTATCTATTATAGTGGAGGCAGCTTATAAAGTGGAATCACCTATGCTTTACTATTAGCAATATATATTATATTACTAATACGGTATTAGAGATAGGCGCGGTAGAAAAGTAAAGGGTACTTACTCTAAATAATATCTCTAAGACTATTATCTTTATTACCTCTCGGAAGTTAATAGGCTATATAGCCTAGTAGATCTAGGACTAGTTAATTAGGAAATCGAATAATATAGCATTTCGTCTAGAGTATAGGTTTAGAAGACAATATAGAAGTAATTGTATATATAATATTATTTAGGTATTCTATACTCAAGTGTTTAACTATAATAAGAGGCTGCAATATACTAAGTTTAAGAAGCCTAATTTGAAGATTTGGATTTTAGTAGCAACTATTGCATTTGGTATAGGTATAAATACGCTAGATATTAATATTATTATTATTTATTAGTTAGCTAATAATTCTCTTATAGAATGCTAATAGAAATTTAGCTATAAATCAAAGGGACCTAGTCGTTCCTCGAGAGGGATTCTATTTCTTCTATACTTCTTTTTTAATAGCTAAGGATATATGTCTCCTAATATAGTCTAGAGTGTCTAGGATATAACACCTCTACTAAGCACACTTTGCAATTCTTAGACTGCTAGTCTAGAGGCTTTCCGTAAGACTAATAAGCTAGCTTAATATAGTAGTAATAAGACTAGATATAAGAGTAATGCTTTATATACTAGCTAGGATTATTAAGCAAAGAAGTTAAAGATAAATAAGTTGCTATCTACTTAGTCTAAGAATAATATTAAGCAATAAGCTAAACTTACAAAACAGTACCCTCTTTAGATAGATATTACAAATTATAGTTATTAGAGGGCTCTATTTCTTTTCTACCTCGAGAAAGACTAGTTATTAGATAATAAGAGAGCACTATTAAGATAACTAGAACTATATTATAATATATACAATCTAGAGGTATAGAAGAAGCTAGTATATACTCTAGAAAATGTTACTATATAGACAATGCTAAAGGCAGATTTAAAGGCTAGAATAGCACTTGAAACCCTTAATAAATAGGCTATTACAAGTATAAAGAGCTAGTATTAAAGAGTAAACCATTTGTTTAATCTGCCTACTAGTGCATTTCTAAAGAAACTAGTTCGCCTATAGATAGCGCATTGCTTTATGCCTATAAATAGTTAGTATTACTTTAAGGAACTGCAGTAGGAAACGCTTATTTATAACTGCCTAGCTATAAACAATTAGAAGTATAAGAAGGGCTAGAAAGATAGTCTTATATAACTACTATATAGAATACTAAAAAGCATTAATAAGAAATATAAAGACTATAAGGAAACTAAAAAGAGATTAAAACTAGCTATTCTAACTGCTTCTATAGCACTAGCCTCGAGGTAGAGTAGTTGTGTAAAGGAGAGTAGTCTTACTTACTAGGTCGCAAAAAACCTCTAGAAGTAGTACTAACTATAAGGGAAATTAATATAAAGCAATATCCGTAAAACCTTAGTTAATATACTAGACTCTTAGAGTAATACTTAAGACACTTAGAAAGAGAGTATAATACTAGATTCTTAAGAGGCTACTATCCCTGATTTGTAGAAGGATTTAATTCTAGATTTATAATACTAAAAAGAAAGCCTAGCTTCTATATCCTCTTAACTTCCTTGCGTAGGGCCTAAAACACTAGTGCGGGGAACATTATAACGGTATAGTCTATTATTAAGGGATAGATATTCAAATACAGATGTAGTTATAGTATTATCTCTTATAACTCGTTCTAGTAGAGTAGTAAAGCGGAAGTCGTAGTAGGAGCTAGAGCTTATAAAAGTATAGTAAGAATAAACAGATTCTTAAGGGATAGAAGAATAGAGTAGAGCACTATAATAATTAAATTAGCATATTATAAATAGTATTAAAGCAAATATTAATAAGGGTCTATATATATACACCTCGATCTTATATATAATAAACTACTATAATATTAGAAAAATAATATAACTCTATCTTATCTATTAATTCAACTAAAACAAATCACTAATTTATCTCTAATAGATCTAATAGCTCTAATTTATACTTAACGGCTCTAATAGCTCTAACGGCTAATTAAAACACTCTAATAACTCTAATAGCTAATTAGGTATTATGAATTAGAGTGATAGTGAATTTTCTAGTAGTAATAGAGTGCGAGTATTCACTAATAATAGTAGCGAGGGGCTAGGAAAGTTAATATATAATAATAATAGCTTACTATAGGCAAGAGGGATATATAAGTATATTAATCTTATTTTCTCTTTCTTCTTCTTCTTTTCTTTTTCTTTAGCTGCCTCTAAACTATAACTATAACTATAACTATAATAATAACTACTACTACTACTATTATAACTACTATCTCTGCGCGCTAATAGGCGCTTATACACTCTCCCCTTAGCTGTAATACTAGGGTCCCTACCTTTCTTCCCGACTAGATAAGAGCTAGTATACTATTCTATAGATAAGTCGAATAGATATCCTAGATCTAGAAGTCTAGACTTATTTATAGACTAATAATATAAATAGCTAACCTCTTATAGCTATTACTGCCTGCGCTCTAGCCTGCACTACTACTTGCTACGCTACCTGCTAGGCTGCTCTTACTACTACTACACTACTACTACTACTACTACTACTATTACTACTACTACTATTACTACTACTACTACTACCTCTACCTTTATCTAAGAAGG
>QGMG01001186.1:0-11407 GCA_007825325.1 Lachnellula cervina
GAGGTGTGGCAGGGTGATGGGGATGATTTGGGTGACGTGTTGCAGATGATGTACTAGGCTGGGCTTTGAAGGTTTGGATTTTAGGAGTTATAGTTGAGATTCATGTTAACGAGAATTATGTGATATTAATTGGTTCTAAGAGAGTTAATATCCCTGTCCTGGGCTTTCTTGCCGTGATAACTATCATAATAGCTTTGATACGATCTACTATTCATGTATTCATGATTCCATACTATTACCTCCTGGGCATCTTTTCACTATTCCGATAAACTTATTAATAATGATAAATGCTTGTGCCACCTAGCTAAGATGTCTACGTAAAGATATAACTACCGTATTAGAAATCCGAATCTTGAAGTTGAAATGATCGTAAAATGATACTATTTCTTTTAGCTAAGGTTATTAACTGCGGCTCTCCTAGCCGAAAATCCTGCTTAAGTTTAGCTGCAGAGTTTATGGATAGCTATAGGGCAGCGCTTTTATAGGCTTGTACTCGCGGCTTCAGATCCAATTCAGATTTTGATATCATGGATTGGTTTACGAAGAGTAGAAGGAGCTTTCAAATTAGCGGAACTCTCACTCTGTGGTCTTTAGGCAGCCCTTATTCCCGTCACTTATAGTCGTGTCTATATTACTGGGTAAACATTAGGCGTATATGTTTTTACAAAATTGATATTAAACTTCGTTTTTTGTCTTTATTTCCCGTTCCATTCATGCTTCATTCAAAGGTCAGAATCCAGCCATTAGCCTCTCTCTCATTCTTCCCGTTCAAGCCTCCCCATATCATAACACTGGTCGCATCCAAATCTCCCAGACTTGAACTGGCGAACCATCCTCGTTCCCCAGGGACTAATTTGTGCACATCCTCTCCCTCAACCCCTTCAGCATCTGCAACGGCCACCGGGCTCCAAAGACCTTCTCCTGTTTCTCGCCCTAGAGCTTGCCATGTGGCATCCTTGAAGCTCGCACCAGTCATTCCTAGAGGTGGGCACTGAAATGACCAGACATCTCCCCAGTATTTACCCGCTCCATCATGGCCTTGGCTGCTTGGATCCCTTTCACCAAGCAGAAGAACCAAGTATTCTCTTCCCATACCAGTAGTAATGGTCTCCATACCAGCAACACTTCGATATTCCGGGAACTTCATATTCTCTTCTTTGAAATTCAACGTCTGCCAGCTTCCCTTTGCAGTAACCCCAACCTCCCCAGTACCACCCTTACTGTCACTGAACGTCTCAAGTTGCAATTCCAAGAAATCGAGCTCGCCACCTTCCTCCTTATCCCCGTCAAACCCGCCATATCGATAAATCCTCTGCTTCGAAACAGCAATAGACGTCCCACCTCTCGGCTTCCCCGGCGCAGTAGGAAACTCTTTCCACGTCCGACTCCGAATATCAAAGCCCCACAGATCGCCGATCGTCCGACTTCTAACATCAGATCCCCATAGCTCGTCAGTCCTCGTACTAGCAGGACACCCCGCATGCACAAAGAACGTCCCATACCCGCCCAGCTGCTCATCCGTCTTGGCGCCCTCGGCAACAACGTCCACGCTCGGGCTTTCCGTCGCCTGATCAACCTTTAAACTCTTCATATTGGCCGGCTGGGGCTTCTCAATCGCGACACTACTGTGGTACGAGCGCGCTTCCGGGTACGGCGTCCCAGGAACAGGATCCAGGTATGTCCAGACATCAGATCGAGTGTCATAGACCCACACCCTCCCATGTTCCTCCAGCGGCCTCATATCCCTCCCTCCTCGGCCCCCAAACACGAAAATCCGTTCTCCAATCACAGCCGCCGTATGCCCGGCTCGCTTTTCGGGCACCTCGTCTTCTGAGAGCTCGGGTTTCGCAGACACGGCTTTGTAGTCGGAAGAGGAGACGGAGCCGGAGGGCAGGGTGATGATGTGCATATCGTTGTCCACTGGTTCGCCTGAGGATGAGCCTTCGCCGCCGAAGATGTAGGCTCGGCCGGCGACTATGGAAAGGGAGTGCGAGGAGCGGGGGAGAGGCGGGGTGTCGATGCGGCGCCATTGTGCTTTGAGGGGTTGGGTTGCTTGGACGAGGCCTTTGATGGCGGCGGCGGCTGCTGTTGCTGTTTCCATCATTTTGGCGGTGTTTTTGGAGGTTATGGAGTGCCTGGGTACGGATGAGGAGGCAGAAGAAGTGGTGTGTTAGTTGTTTATTTGGGGGCCGGGCCGGGCCTGGATGGAATGGCGGGGTCTTGGCGACTACGTCAGTTTTGCAGGGGTAGAGTTTGAATACAAGTACAAGACTCTGGTGAATTATATTCTCAAATCATTACTAGGTGCTATAACTTCTTTCAAAAAAGGTCTCTTTGAATAAGGGTTAAATGAACTAACTCATGTAGTAGAATCTCCATGAAACGAGAATCGCCGCCACATTTCCCTTGCAGGAATATTTTCCTCTTTTTCTTAGTCCCAGTTCTTAACTCCTTACTCTTCTACCTCCTACACGGCCTTGGTAGTCTTGCAGCTCTCTGACACCTTATAGATAGGCATAATGTATTAGTATATACATGATCTCCACTATCTCGTCCACAGCTGACTTGTAAGTAATGTCAGGCCTTATAACTATCTTGAGATATAGTGCCGTTAATGAGGCACTTACCCCTCAGCGGACTGCTGAAGTTACAGGCTTACTTATATGATATAAGAATAATATATAAGAATAATAACTGCAAATAGATAGCCGATCAGATTAGATAGGTAGGCATGCCGGGAGGGAGAATGAAAGTTGCCTCTGACATCATCTGACATCATTTTCAACGCTTTTGACACAATACGAAGCAAATCCCACAACGTGAATCCCATGGCTTTGAGGTTCCCGATCCCGCCTTTTAAGGCTAGTCCCGTATAAGCCCCCACCACACCTTGTTTTAAATCGGCCGCGTGTGGCTGTAGGGCGGTCCAATCGGAGCCATCGAACGGTAGATCTCATGTAAGGCATGACTCTTTTGGGACTGGACATGACGTTCCAGCCACAGGCTATGACGATTGAAGGTTTGCACAAAGCGGGGTCGCCTTGAGGCCAAGGAGTTGTATCCCACATCCGCAAGGAGTAACCAATAAGGTGAGCGGAGGGTCTTACATAATCTTGGCTGGCAGCCATCAAAACCTGGCAGAGCTGGTGGGCGCCGGGGGATCTGCGGGGATCGTACAAAGCTGCGCTGCTTCCAAGGAGAATGACGATCATGCCCCTCGTTTGTGTCTCAATCGGGAGGATGCAGATTTTCTTCTGATGTTTTTGTTTGTACATCCGAATTACGCCATGGCAATGCACGCAATTCACCTCCTTCTGACGTTGAGGGAATCAGGTTTTGGGAGGAGGTCCTTGCGTGCTTTGCTTGGCTGCCCCTTCCTGTTTGAATAACTGGGTGGGTAGGTGGTAGGTATATAAAGGCAACCATCAAGCCAGTTTCCCTTCCTTCTTCCTCCATCTACATCTTCCTCAACTCAACAAACCGAGAACCAACACAACTCCAAAGTATCAACACTCAACTCTCACTCTCACACTTTGCAAACAAAACATCCTCAATATCTAAATACCAAAACCTTCATCATGTCTGGCGCAATCAACAAAGTCAAGGATGCTCTCCACCTCAACAAGGACCAGACCACGACCACGCACACTACGACCACGCATTCTGGGGTACCTGAGGGAACCGCTGGTCCTCACAGCTCCCGCGTAGGCAATGCTGCTGATCCTGTTTGTCCACCTCTTTCCAACTACCCCGAGTCCCTTGCTAATTCCTCCTGAAGCGTGTCGATTCCGACTTGGATTCTACGAGACATACCGGCGTCGGACACACCGGCACCGGCACTGGTGCTGGGGTTGGACACACTGGCGTTGGACACACTGGAACTACCCACCCTACCCAGTAAGTTGGCCATCAGCAGCACTTCTACTTCCGACCTATTGAGCCCTACTAATATATTTCCCGTACAGCACAACCGGGGCTCACTCTGGCACCGGCATTGGTAGCTCAAACCATGGAAGCACCACTGTAGGCCCACACTCTTCTGATACTGCCAACAAGTTGGATCCCAGAGTCGATAGCGACCTTTCCAAGACTCACAACACGACCCACGGTACTTCCGGTCTTACAGGATCTACGGGCACCCATACCACTCACGGTACTACTGGTCTTACAGGTTCGCACAACACTGCTGGTACTCATACCACACATGGCACCACGGGTCTTGACGGAACTCATGGCAACCATGGTCTTGGTGGCACCCATGCCGGTAACACTTCAGGCACCCACACAGGTACGACTGGTGGCATCTCGCACTCGACGAACGCTGGACCACACAACGTATGTTTTTAACCCCTTGTCTTTCTTGCACCACGCTCCTTCTCCAAACAATCATCCTAATACGCCGCAGTCAAACCTAGCCAACAAGGCCGATCCTCGAGTTGATTCCGACCTTGACGGAAGAGGCAACCGCCATGGAGCTTCCACTGGAGCTAGTGCAGGAGTGTTTGGTGCATCAGGCAGCCACGCAACTGCTGGTTCTGGAACTGCCCAAAACACTGCTGGCCCACACAACAGTGATGCTTTGAACAAGATTGATCCTGTAAGTCTACCATCCTCCACATCACCATTAAAGACCCTACTTCTAACACCATACAGCGTGTCGACTCAGACAGAGATGGTTCCAAGACCATTGGCGGCAACAAGACCCACGCGTGAGTGTTTATTCCACAGGTGAGGCTCAATCCACCGCTATATTTGCTATTTCGTCAATTTCATACTGACTTTTATCCCAGGGGCACAGCAACAACACACCGCGATGTTCATGACGCCTCTCAAGTTCCTCCATCAGTCTTTGCAGCTCATCAAGGTGAAGCTGTTATCTCCGATGACCGTACGAGACGTCACAGTGTTGTGTCCCATCAGGAAAAGCTCTCTGGTGTCTGATATTTTTACTGCGAATCAAATACCCGAAGAGCGCCATGCAATCGGATCGCTTTCTTCACTTGCCTGACTTTCCTTTTTTTGCTTTGCCTGTACAATACCAAGGATGATACGATGATACGATGGAGAATGAATAAGCATTAGATAGCTAATGAAAAACGTGGCCTTAAGAACAGTTCTTGTTGCATAATTGTGAAGAAATGATTTTGAAATAAATGTCGTTATTGCGCCCTACTTAGGGCAAAGTTTCTCGGTTGACTTTGATTAATATGTTACAGGATAAAGTAAAGCTTCTCTCTCGCTTTGTACCGTTTGGTCCTAGAATCCAACACTGAGAAACATTTCAAGACTGAGAATGATGTTGCACTTTTGGTACTGTAATAATAGCTTGGCCAGGGATTTCTTTTGCTAATAATGATAAGGAACAGGATAGGGAAGGAACCGCTTTAATTTTAGAGACTAAAAAATGTTCCACTCCCGGGAAAGCCTCTATTTCACTACAGAAGCAATCAAGTCGTTGAATGCAGTCTTTTGTTTTCACGCGAGAGGGTGTGAAGGTGCGACGCAAAACTTATATGAGGATTTCTATTCCCACCCCCTACAGTATTTTGCTCGGCTAAGCTCAGCGACCCCGCGCCGCCTCGGCATATGTAAAGACCTCACCTCACTGCCCTTCCTCAAAACCTCAACATGGCATCCCTCTCATGGCCAGCACCAACATCCTAATCCTCGGCGCCGCGCCATCGGCGCCTTCTACGCCTCGCGCCTCGCGCTCGGCCCCAACACGCACGTCTCGGTAATTTGCCGCTCCAACTACGCCGCCGTATCGCAATCCGGCTTCACCATCACGTCCCCGCTCTACGGCAACTACGTCTTCGTGCCCGCGCACGTCTTTGCGAATCCCGCTGACGCAGGCGCTGCGGATATCGCGTGGGATTATATACTGGTGAGCACCAAGGCGCTGCCGGACGTGAGTGATGATTCGGAGATCTTGACGGGGTTGTTGAACTCGGGAAAGGAGGGAAAGGGGGGCACGGCGATAGTGTTGGTGCAGAATGGTTTGGGGGTTGAGGAGCCGTATGCGAGGAGGTTTCCGGGTGCGGTGGTGCTGAGCGCTGTTACGGTTGCGAGTGCGGTGCAGAGCGCGCCGGGTGTTGTTGCGCATAACCGGTGGACGCGAATTAGCATCGGGCCGTACCTACGTGCTTCCTCGGAGTCGACAGCAAGCAACGAAAAGGAACAAGCGGCTATTGAGCGTAATAGGGCGTTTGTGGGCATGCTGCGCATGGGTGGGATCAAGGATGCGGAGGAGTACTCGCATGCGAAGCTGCAGATGGTGCGGTGGCATAAGATCGCCATTAACGCGGCCATGAACCCATCTGCTGTGCTCTCGGGCGGCTCGACTAATAATGCCATGGCCACAGACCCCGAGATGTCCATACACCTAAGAGGCGTCATGCAGGAAGTGCTGGACACGGCGCCGAAGGTGCTGGGGACTCCGCTGCCGGCGGAATTTGCGTCCCCGGAGGCGATATTGAGGAGCACGCAGAAGAACACGAGTGGGAGTAAGCCGAGCATGTTGTTGGATTGGGAGAGGGGGGCGACGATGGAGCTGGAGGTCATCTTGGGGAATCCGATTCGGATTGCGAGGGAGCATGGGCTGGAGATGCCGAGGCTTCAGAGTCTTTATGCGCTGTTGCGGAAAGCGCAGGAGAATAGGGAGTTGTTAAGGAAGGAGAATAGTAGGTTATAGATAGTGCTGGGTTAATATTTATGAGTTGGGGGTTAGAGGCTCAAGGTTGTATATATTGGATGGGTTTTCACAATTACATATATGATAAATGTTTCCTGCTATCCCCTCTACTCTTTGTATGCCGCCGAGACTTTTTCTGTCTAAAAAACAGGGGTCTGGTTGGTGAGGAAAACTCTTGGCGGAATACAAAGGGTGGAAGGGATAGAAGGAGAGAAAATGCACGGGGCGGAACGCCTGACTTATGTTTTTTTATATTTACAACTACAGCGAGCGGTTTAGTAGGTAGTTTGGGTATCGGTTGGAGTTTGAAAGGTGGAAGAAGTCCCGATCTATCGGTACGGCATGGCAGTGCAGTTCCTTACTTTGTTCTCATCCCGGATATATCCAAGGAGATTGAAATACATGTACGTTGGCTAGATAGATCAATCCCTATTCTTTGCTCACAACATTTGCCTTTCTAATGCCACCGCTGCCCTACCTTGGCACGGAGACAGATAGCTGGTAGGTCTTACCTGCCTCAATGTTGGTAAACCGGGCTCCAGGCAGTATCTTGCCAGCGTGGTTGACCACTATGTCTTTCGCATCTCCACGGCGGATGTCCACCCTAAAGTCTGCTCCACGGAACGAACGCTTCACTTTGATACCACTCCAGGTGGAAGGCAACTGTGGCTGGATGAGCAGACCGTCCCCATCTCCACGCAGCCCACACAAGCCCTCGATGAAGCAGCGATAGACCCACGGCGAAGTACCAGTGTTAAATAGCTGACTGGATCGACCCGCGGTACGAGGATACTGGTGCCATGCGCCACGGTAGTAGTTTGGAATGTAGATGGGAAGCTGGCCGCGCTGCAAGTAGTCCTCCTCCGTTGGGCCGGGCACCATTCGGCGCAGCAGTTCGTACGCCCGATCGTTCTCCCCGATGCTATACAAGCTGTAGATGTAGAAGATTGCAGCGTGGTTATACACCGAGCCATTCTCCGCGGACCCAGGATACTTCTGCGTCACGCGACCTACATCTTCTCGCATCTTGCTGAATGGCGGAGCGAACATCAGAACGCCGTACGGCGTGTACAGTTGCTCTTCGACCTGGGCTAGCATCTTCTTGCGCTGCTCAACGCTGGCCGCGCCGCCTAGAATAGACCAGGCCTGTGGATTCAGCCAGATGCGCCCCTCGCCATCCTTTTGCGTGCCAAACACCACGTTATCGTCTGTGATTCCACGCGAGAACCAGTCGCCGTCCCAAAAGTACGTGTTTGCAGCCTCGTTGACTTCCCTTGCGCCCGCACGGTATTGTTCTGCCAGTTTGGCCTCTCCCTCGTGCTCGCAAACACCAGCCCAGAGGTTCAGCGCGTAGGCTGTAGCGACTGTCAGCCAGGCAGACACGCCTTTGCCTTTGTAGCCTACCATGTTCATCGGGTCGCACCAGTCGCCTTGGGCAATATAGCTCAAGCCTCGGTCGTCACGCGCGGAGAGCAACCAGCCCATTGCTCTACTGAAGCCTTCGAATACGGTGTAGGATTTGCCATGGGCTTCTGGTAACTTTTCTTGCAAGAGACCGTAGTCTGCTGTCTCGGCCAGATACGCATCTAGGGTCACCAGAAGCCACACGCAATGGTCTGTGTGTGGCACCTGGTTGATGTACTTCAATTCTGCACCTTCGGTCAAAAGAATTCCGTCTGGCATGGCTCCGCTGGCTTCTTGTTGACCAAGGGCAATGAGGAATGCTTTTCGCGCGATCTCGGGCTTGATAAAGCTCATGCCCATGTTATCCTGGAGATAATTTCGTGTCTGGGGACTGTATCACGAAGTCAGCACTCTTTGTCTGATACACCTCAACATGAAGAAACGCGAGCGGAGTAAGAACTGGGACAAAAAGTTGGCGAGAAAGACTTCAGGAAATTCTGACTTCCTTACTCGGTTGTTAGACGGTTCACGTCACCATGATAGTACACTTGACGCGGCAACCACTCATTGACGAAATTATCCAAAGCTTTGTCCGGCGTCTCGATTTTGAGACACCCATTTCCTTTTTGAATATAATCTGAATACTGGAGCGCAGCTTGCGTGAAAGCATTCTTACTCAGATATTTGTCCCGCATAGCCTTGATCTCAACTTCATCAAAAGCAGGACCGAACAGAAAGCGGTATTCGCGCTCCTCATCCACTTTCAACTCTACACGGTACTGCACCGCAGCTGCAGGAGTCTCGTAACGTGCATCGCTGCCTCCCAATTCCAGTCCCGCAAGCGCTGAGGGAGCATGCAGGCCGCCTTCACCCTCGAACGCCTGCTGACTGGTCTCCCAAGAGTCCGGGGGCGTCTCGCACAGGAAGTACGTCTTATCCTTCAGGTACTTGTTCTTGAAGTAGTCTTCCGCCTTCTGGTACGGCGTCACGCTGCTAGCCACCACCCCTCCCAGAATCCCGTCGTATTCGGCAGACTGGTTCATCCACGACATATTGCCGATGGGAAAGTAAGGATAGACACTGATTTTACGCGGACGGCCAGATACGTTGGTGACTTTGACGGTCCACAGCTCCGCCACATCGCGAGAAGGCAAACCCAACAACATTTCCACCCTGATACCCAGACACTCCACCATCCACCTGATATCGCTCTTGCCAACCGAAAACACGAACCTATCTACCGGCGCGCGCACCGGTTCGTACGGCGCGGAGAACAGCCGGCCCGTTTCCTCGTCCTTGATGTAGACGAAGCGCCCCGGATGGTGGGCGTAGTAGCTTTGCTCGGGCTGCATGAACGTCTTGCCTTCGAGATTCGGCGCGTGCGCGTACTTGGCTGGCTCTGGCTGCATGAATTGAGAGGTTGCGTAGCCCCGACAGGTGATTTGGATCATCATCTGCTGGTTCCACAGGAAGCCATCTGCCTTTGGCATGGCGGTCGGACTGGTAAGCTCATAGCGGTTGCCGCCCGGACTTGGATGAAGCATCGCTGTATGTGTTTGGCCTTGGTGGTTTGAAGCTGGTTTGTGTTTAGCAGGTGCAGACGGCAGCTAATAAATCTGGCTCTTGATTGAAATATAAGGTAATTCGTACTAAGACCTCTGGAGATTGAATTTGCCAAAGGGGAATTCGAACGGTCATGTATGGTGGTGGCTGACACGCATGCAGACACTACAGGCTATGTTTGATGGCCAGCGTCGTATTTAGCCGGGTGATTTATCCAGCTTTAGGGGGGTCAATCAATTCCCTTGGCATGCCTCGCTTAACCCCTATCCTGCTGTCATAATGTTAAACCCCATCACGTGCAGCGTCGCGAGTCTATGCGCCCTTGATCTATAAGGTATATTAACAGAGGAAGAATACGGCCTCTCTTACATTCCCAACATCCTAAGCCTTTGTCCCGGAATTCCCGTTCGCCTCAGGGCGTATAGTCTGCGCGGAACATGGGCTTTGCGCTAAACATCCATAATACTTGTCAGAGACTCAAGTGCATAGCAATTAGCAGAAGAGGATGCCGAAAGTTCGCCCGCAAAGAGATTGTTGGGCCTTATTGCCGTGCCGTCGAAGCAATCTATAGCATTTACCGTGGGGGGATTTTCCAAGCACTTACTGCAAAATCATACCTGCGCACTATTTTGTATCAGCCATACCTATCCGTCAATTAATCAGTTAATCAATTAATCAATCTCTCTCGAAGCCTCATATCTGATAATTATCAAAGCAGACCTCCGACTTTTCGGGTGACTGATAATTAGAGCACAGGTAAACACGCTTACATTATAAACTCCCCACCCCCAAACCGCCGTTTAGTCCAAATCACTCCAAGTCCTATTCCTAGTGGAAGTTAACATAGAGCAATAAATCAATGCATAAAACCCGCCTTCTCATATAGCCGCACACACAACTCAAAGCGGGAACCAGAACCATATTTCTGTCCCGCTGCGGGGTCATGTTATTGCAAGCTGCAGCGCAAACGAAACGGCGGGTCGGGTACCTATTTGGGACGTTGATTTGACTCTTACATGTAAGTTGTCGTCCAATGAAAATGTACGCTGAAACAAAGTCTACGACATCTCTGGGTTACAGCATATTCGTTTAAATGCAAAATTGAGAAGGGGGGATTTGAGAATATAACGGAGTGAGCACTTGCTTGAGGTTGGTATGTTTGGGCAAGTGGGGTATTTGTTTATTTTAGCAAGTTGGAAAATGAAGGAAGGGTGTGATATGACAAGAGAATAGAAGAAAAGTCACTCGTGTGAAATTTTATACATTGACAACTCCTGGTGGAGTGTAAGTTCAAGTTCTAAATTGTAATGTAGTGGATACTCAGTCATAAAGTCCGCCATACATGTGGGTATCATCTTCCTCGCCATCCGCATCCTCTTCATGAAGTCCATCGTACTGGATATCGTATGGTCCTTGATAATGGTCGTCATACATCTCCTCATCTCCATAGAAAACCGGTATCCCTGGAGTCGGTGCATCATATCCATATTCAAATCCACCAGGCAACATACCCTCACTGTGCATCTGGTTATCTACCACCATAACACCCTTCCCCTTCGTTCCCCTCGGCGGTAATTTCAGCCCACTATTACCTAAACCCTCTCGATTACGCGGTCTCCCTGTCGACTTTTGCCCATTTGCAGTATTTCTTTGTCGTTTCTCAGGCTCGGGGATTACCATACTCTCCAACTCTTCATCCTCCTGCTCCATCTCCCATAATCTCTCCTTTGCAGCCTCAGCCTCCCATCT
>QGMG01001187.1:0-11396 GCA_007825325.1 Lachnellula cervina
TATAAACTCAACCTAACCTAACCTAAGCGAGAAAATAAGCGACCCAACCCAACTCAACTATACCTAAGTCGGACTTAGATTGATCCGAGTAAGCTGGGTTTTTTTGTATACGCTGAGTGCATTTGCTTCTTAGTAGTCTATCGAAAAGCTGTCTCAGCTGCCTATTTATCTGATTAGAAGCGGCACCTAGAGATTATAAGGGCAATGCTAGCTTAGCTTACTAGGGGCAGATTTGGATTACTAATATCTTCTAGTGAATATAAGTAAACATACCAATTTCTGGACTGTTTTCTTCTTCTGAATCGTCTTCTGAATCGCTATCTTCTGTATCAAAGCAATCTAGGTAATATTTATAGAATAGCGGGAATTTGGTATCGCCGTTAAAGTAATATATTTTATCTTTCTTCGTAATGGTTTTCGATGCGAAGCGGGATTTGTCATAATAGATAAGCTATTTAAGTAGAGATAATTTAGTAGTCTATTCTAGTACTATAAAGAGGTGTGTATTCTACGTACTGTGCGATCATCTGTATTATAATCTATGCTAAAGAAGTCGAGAAATTCATAGGTTCCTCTAACGGGAACGAGACCTTCATTCTTAGAAGCTGCTTAGAATAATTTTTCTAGGGAATCGGCAATCGACTTATAATTACCTTCGCCAACTAGGAACTTAGCCGCGTTATTAAAATCTTTATTCCGATTAGGGTGCACCGGCACTCTATAAAGTTTCTTAAGCTCCTAGATAGTAAGATCTATTTGCTGAAAAGCTTCTATTACAAAATCCCGTACTAAATCTTCGTCTATAGTAGAGATATAGTTGTTAGTAATAGTAGTAGTAATAGAGTAGTAATATTAGAAAGACTGCATATTAGAGAGGTCCTAGCTGAACTAGTGTAGCTCTATATTAGAGTAGTAAAAGGGAATACATTCTATATAGATGCTCTAGAGACAAAATATAAAATAGAAAACTTACTATCTTTATAATCTGCACTAATATAATATACTGCTATATAGCTAATTAAAAGCAGTATAATTCCTAATATAAGTGAGGAAGAATGCATAATAGAGTATAGAATAGGCCGGACCGAAAAGAAAGGTAATAAAGTAAAAGACTAAAGAAATATTATTAATATAATATATAAGACTAAGTTGTTATATAGTCCTCTTATTAGAGATCTTATAATAGAAGCAAGTAGCTGCTCTAATCGTATACTCGTTCTTCAGGGAGTAATTTACTTATATAATATAATCGTATCCCTCTGACCTGCAGTAGTAGTAGTTAAGGATTCCCTCCACTAATCGTCTAGTAGTAGGAAGGCATAGCACGCCCCACCAGCCCTTCGCTCCACTCAGGTCTAGTTCAGCGAGTTGTTAAAAAATTAGTAAGATGTTAATTTATTATAGTAAACGCTATAGAAAATCAATAAAAATAAATCCTCTTCGTGAATTAGTATTTTATATATAATATACTATTCAGATTAGACAGATTCTATTTTTTGCGTAGTGTAATAGAGTTATAACATAGACCCGCTTTTAATTATTATATAAAAAAAAGTTTAACATCTCGCTGATTTTTTAACATCTCGCTGAACTAGACCTGAGTGGAGCGAAGGGCTGGTGGGGCGTGCTATGCCTATTTAGTACCACCAGACGATTACCTCTAGTAGTGTCGCTGTTCAAAATAAGATATATAGCAAAACGAGACAGCTGACTAAGCTTGTCCCTGTTACCTGAGTGGCTAGATTCTTGCCCTGAGTTTAAGTAGAAAGTGGTGCTTTCTACTCTTCCCCCCCTTAATAAAGGTTAAATTGTGGGTTTGCTCTATAAAACGTAGAATCCTATAGAACTAAATAGCTAGATGCCCTAGCAGCTACCTACTATTTACAGCGCAGGGTACTTGTAAAGTCCTTATAAGGTCCCACAGAACCCTAAACATAGTGATATCACTACTTCGTAGTTTGAACCCCTTGTATTTATAGTAGCGTAAAGGATTATTAACCTTTATTAAAGGGGAGAGTAACTAGAAAGTGGGGCGCTTTAGAACTTAAGCGATACTTAGGTGTAGGTAGAAGGACATTCTTATAGATACGCCTACTATTCTATAAGTTACGCGGGCAGGCTTAGTCAGCTGTCTCGTTTTGCTATATATCTCGTTTTGAACAGCGACACTACTAGAGGTAGTGGAGGGAATACTTGGACTAGCCACTACTATAGGTCAGGGGGACACGATTAGTGGGGGGAATACTTGGACTAGCCACCTACTATAGGTTAGGGGGACACGATTATTCCCTACAAACCTGTACTCGCATTTCTTTTTACTTCGTAAGTCTGACAGTGGAGACTGTTTTTACTTTATATTTGAATAGATCTCTAGGAATCGGATTATTATGCCTTAGCACAGGCCTCTAACTAGTCTTTTCCATTCTGAAGCTCTCAAATTAAAGCCTTAGCAGATGCTCTAAATGGTTATAATTGTAGGTAATATAGAGCAAAAACAGTCTCCACTGTTAGACTTAAAAGAACTGCGAGTAGACGAGTCTACTTATTCTAAGGAGTAAGCTCTACGACCTCGCGTTGCAACACGCGGGAGTTACTCCGTAGACTCGTAGAGATAATAACAGTGGAGTGTTCCGAGTACCTATGTAACTAACCGGCCTTAAGCCTTTTGCAGGTGTAAGATCAGACGTAATCAGTCCCGATCTGTAACCTGGAGAACTGCAGCAGCACCTCGGCCGGCGGGGAAACATTTTTAGGGTTCCTTAACCACATAGCAGGCAAAGGCGGATAGGATAGACTGGATAGAATCATACTCTAGGTACGAAGTGCGGAGTAGCCAAAGAGTAAGTACCCACGGAGTTTCACGGCTCTGAAATGTCGCTGAGTGTCACGCCATCTTGGTACATCACATCTCCGTAAACGGGCGGAGTTGACCGATTATTGAAAAAACCTGGGCTGGTTTTCTCTTCAGTTATCAGCTTATTTTTCGAACCAGAGAGTTTTACCCCACGTTCGGAATAAAATACACCTGCTGCATGCTTTGCTGTCCAATACTCCGTATTTCCGGTGAAAAAGGTCTGCATGTGGAAATTTTGACCGGCCACCACCACCACCTAACCCTTCCGGTTTTCGCTACCCTCCACCAGCTTCCCCCCATTTTTCAAGCTGCACGCTGCGCCGCTACTGTACTTAGTAGTACTGCGAACACCCTCCCTCCCACTCGGCCGTGAAACATAAAAGAAGCTCCATCCATCCATCCACCGCGTCAACACCCAACCCAGCCCTCAACAATTGCAAAACCACCCACCAGAGTTGTCCGAGTACAATTACGCCAGTAGGATCCTAGACTTTATCGCCAGCTTCACCCTCAACTTTAATTCCAGATTCCTATCTTGAGGATGTTTGCGACCAAAGCTCTTAGGCAGGCCTCTGCAGCCGCTGAGCGCACGCCCTTGATCAAGTTCGTGGGCAAACGCTCGATTCCTTGTATGTACCTTCCTACCTATTTGTGTGTTCTATCATGAGGCATACTGACAAAATCCCAGCATCCGTCGACCACACCCCTCACGCCCACCCAGCCTCCCCATCCCACGAACTCCCCGCCGACTTCTCCAAAAACACCTCCCCCTCCTTCTCTTCCTACAGACAAAAGGCCCAGCAACACGGCCCCCTCGGCCGATCAGCATCTAGCGAGAGCAGCATCGGCTCTCAATCTGGACACTCCCTTGGTACCGTTGCTCCGGCCAAGGGCGAATTTTTCGACCGCAGCGAGCTACCAGCTCGGTTCCGCCGGACTCCGATCGATTTGAGCGAGATCGATGCTATTGAGACTGGAGGTGCCACTCTGGTTTGCTAGGTGCTATGAGGAGTGGATATCTTTGTATCAGTGGAAATGGAAGTGGAGGGAGCAAGTCTCCATCCACCTCGAAAATACCGAATTGCTTTCGATGGGACGACGGCCATATGGGGTGTGGGGAATACAATGCTCAACGATGCCTTATGGCTTGATGTTCAACATGCAAAGGCGGCAGTCATGCTTGAGGCTTAAGTACATGGGAAGGAATGGGAATCTTAGCACAGGTGTATTGGGTTTATCGGTGTTTTTGTGGGCGCTGCTTTCTTGCTTTAGACTATACGCTCCTCGCCTATCAGTAATGTGGTTAAACTGCCGTACATGTATATTTAAATGGCAAACCTCGATTCCGCAACCTACTTCTCCGTTCACACACATGTCCTTCGTGATTTGTATTCTATCGCCTAGCCTCTCTGCCGACCTTGTCAGCGCTTGGTTATCGAAGTAAAACCGCCAATATTTTCCCTATTCTGGTGTCTTTGAGAGCTTTCTATTCAGACTTGGCCTCATGCAAAAGCCGTCGACATCGGCAAGAAATACTACATCATCTAGGAGGACTCTTTCATTGAACCTCACTTCTAGTATTACCAAAGCGTGGTAGTCCTCTTACCTCGTTCCCTTGCTTCAGAAAGCCTTCTCCTACAGCCTCTCCGTACATTTTCCATATCCAACTTCAAATTCATGGGCGCATCATTTAGACATCTTCAGTCAAGTTACACTTCGGCGAATGGCCGCGCAGGACGATCACACTCGTAATTGTAGATTGGTAGGATTATTTTGACTTTATCCCGGTAGGAATGGCTGTGCTAGGCACTATGAATGTACACAAAAGTTGGTATAGACATAATAACCTTTTGGATGGTCTGAGAGGCACCACCAGCACCCTAGGATTGGCGGTTTGATCGGTGGGGTTTTTTTCTTGGGTAGTCCATGATAGAACGAAGATCTCGAACACCGACTCGGTGAGAAGATCCTCTCCTAGAGATTGAAGTGATTGATACCCCCAAATGAATATGTAGCTTTTCCGACGTGTTGGTAGGTTGGTTACACCGAAGATGTTTCAAAGCGTGCAATACCGTTAGCAGGTGTAACCTGTCAATATGCATCTACGCCTCGATATGTTTGGGGCACAAGTTTTCGATTCGGCCCCCATATTAGTTGTACTACACTGTGCCCGCCATGTGTGTAACAGTGTCGGCTGTACAGACGTAGAAATGTGGCTATGTCGTTTCATCACGCTCAGAAGCAGTGAGTATATACTCGCCTTCACATTTTCCAGGCACCCCAACTGTTGGTGCTTGTGTTGGTTAGCTTTGGTAGCAGGTCGGCATTGTTAAAACTCGGTGACTACATGATTCATCGCAGCACGGGTACGCAAACAAGACCGCTCGGGATACATTCACTAATTGCACTTATAGCTTGCGAATCTACAGACCACGATTTGCAGTAATCTGGGTAAGTTTACCTGAAGTAATGTTTAATAGCAGGCTCACATCACCTTGCTGGTTCGCTTCTGGAAACATTTCGAACCTGCTAGGGCTTTGGTAATCTAATATATGTAGTTGCATTTTGTAGAAACAATTTCCTCCACCCTCATTCTTACTCTAGTCAAAATATCGGCGCTTGATCTCTTCATCTCTATCTTCCAGTCAAAAGGTTTCACATAGCGGTCTATATTGTTATGGGAGTCACGATTTTCTACGGATTTCCTTATACTGTGGTAAGACTGGCTTCATGCCACCCGATTCGGTTCAACTGGGACAGAACAATCACCGGCGGCAGATGTATCGACCCGAAGTCGCTCACTTCGCAGATGATCGGAAGCCTGATATTGGATGTTGTTGTTGTGGATTTACCGATACAAATGTTGCGAGGTCTTGAGATGAAATTGCAGAGGAAAATAGCCATAATGTGCATATTTGGGATGGGCCTTCTGTGAGTAGAACCCAGCAGCTTTCAGTGGTTACTCTAAAGCTACTTTTGACTGAAAAACCTGTACTCAGTATTTGCATCATCTCGGCTGTTCGTGTACTCCTAAACCCAATCGTGGTTCCTGCCACAGACTTCACGTTTTACATTGGCCAATCGTCGCTCTTAGCATTGCTAGGGGCCAATTTCAGCATCACAACCGCGTGTCTGCCTCTTTTGCAGCCAGTGGCCACGCTACTATCGAGCAGATTCAAATCAATGTCCCGTCGAACACGCGGCTCTCGGAGTCCTACGCTCAGAGATCGGGTGGGCTCGCCTGCAAAGAATTCTTCTCGCAATATTTCTTCCTCAGGTGGATTCGGAGACGCAAAATACAAGCGCCTTAGTGATTCACTATGTCCTTCTCCGTACGAGGGGAAGACTCAGGTAGGAGATACAGACATCAAAGCTGGATCAACATACTCGAGCGAAGGTTCAGGACTTCAGACATGGGGGTTACAAAGAGCGACAAAGAAGGAGCAGAATGCTATTGTCGAAGATGCGTGGAAGGTTTCTTCCGATTCCATTCAGTAGAATCAACTAAGGGATGGAATAATCATTTTTGAGGGGAAATTCTGTTGGGAATATTAGACGTGTGGATTCCCTGAAGTGCGAATGTTGAGCTACCGGTATCTTGGAAATCGGAGAAAATGAGACGACTGAAGTCCTGTCAGGACGTTAGAAGCAGTGCAACTAAAAGTACAAGTAGTGTATACCAGCCTCGCGGCTTTGCCTCGACCACGCAGACTGGGTGTTCATACCCCACGTTACCCCTTTTCTCCTCTAACCCCCCTCCTCGCTTAACTTACTCGTTTTACCCCCGTGCCCGTGCTAGCTAGCACAGCACACCGAGCACACCCTGCTCATATCCCAAGTCCTTTAAGACTACTGTACTTCTCAAGATGTTTTTGCTCTAATCGTGTCCCCCTGACCTCTAGTAGTGGCTAGTCCAGGTATTCCCCCCACTACCTCCGGTAGTGTCACTGACCAAAATTTGACACGTAGCAAGATTTGACAGCTGACTAAGCAGTACCGGAGTACTTCCATCACCACCTAAAATAGGTGTATATGCAGGTACCTAGCTACGCTGCATGCAAACTTCGCATCTTCCTGCGTGTCCAAATGTAATATAATAGCATTACAACGCTGAAATAGAGGCAGAGAGGGTCCCTATTCAGCATATACAAGACTTTAATGTAGCTATTGCATATGAAGCTTAAAAGGCAAGGGAGGAGGCAATGATTAGGGAGAATAATAGGAGGTGGGGTTACACAGGAGAGGGGGTTTTAGACTGGGGCCTTCCTTAAGAGGACGCAGGTGTAGAACCTCAGCTTCCGCCACATAGGCTGTATAGGAACCCATAGGAATAGCCTCAAAATTTAATTCTAGAAGTGACTTTAATAGAGAAAAAGGCGCAATTGCATATAGTGTAGCCTAGTACATGCGTAGCCACCTATTTTAGGTAGTGATAGAAGTACCTAGCACGCTTAGTCAGCTGTCAAATCTTGCTACGTGTCAAATTTTGGTCAGTGACACTACCGGAGGTAGTGGGGGGAACCCTTGACTCCCACTACTGCAGGTCAGGGGGACACGATTACCCCCTTTACGGCAACTTCACTCCTTCCGCATCCGGTTGTACAGCCGTCGTGTCCCACTTTCCATTTATTTGGCTTTACATTAAGAAGGTAGGTAATCTACGATGCGATCTAGGAATTACCAACCCACCACATTTTCGGGATGAAGACTTCTTAGGCGGCATTTATATAGAGGCCCTGTCAATAGCTGCAACGTGATCAAGGTCTATCTCCCGATTGGAATTCAGTATGAATCCACAGTTGTTAATCGTCGATATTTAATCTATACGTGCAATATCCGAGAATGCGGGGCGAACCCATGGTACTATTTAGAAATTGCTTATAAGGGCATGCACTTTTCCTTTTCCCGAACGATTGCTAATTGTAACTGGTTCCGCGCGATTTGTTATCTATTTCTGTATTCATAATGGCTGTTATTTCAAGATTTCTACAGCTTTCCATTGCTCTCCTCGCCGTCAATGCATCACCACTCGAACGTCGTGGAACCATTGGCACGGACGATATCGTGGGCTTCCCCGAGACAGTTCCCAGTGGTACCGTCGGCACGGTTTATGAGGCGTACCAACCATATCTCTGTGTAGTCAATGGTTGTGTCCCTTTCCCCGCTGTGGACGCTGCTGGCAATACCAAGTATGTCTCAGAACCGTAAATCTCCACCTCTAACAGGTTTTAGCGCTGGCCTAGATACAACAGGTGCTTCGAACGGTGATTGCAGCAGCAGTACAGGGCAGATATACGTTCGAGGCGCTACATATGGCGATTACTACGCCCTCATGTATTCCTGGTATTTCCCCGTCATCTCCCACCGTATATCCTCCCACTCACAGTCAAAGGTACATGCCCAAAGACGAGCCCAGTGATGGCCTTGGTCACCGCCATGACTGGGAAGGCGTGATAATATGGCTCACCAGCTCAACCGCCACAACGGCCTCCAACATCCTGGCCGTATGCCCATCGGCGCACGGCGACTGGGACTGCTCGACGGACGGGTACTCGCTCTCTGGAACTGCTGCTCTGATTAAATACCAGAGTATATGGCCCGTGGATCACTCTTGCGGTCTTACTACTACTGTTGGGGGAACGCAGCCTCTGATCGCGTGGGAGTCGTTGCCGGCTGTTGCGCAAACTGCGCTTGAGGATACTGATTTTGGGAGTGCGAATGTGCCGTTTATTGATGTGCATTTTGATACCAATCTTGCTGCGGCTACATTCTAGTTTGGTTGTAGATATGATATGTGTGTTACTGGCGAAGTGGGGGTTGTTCGTCCATGGAGAGTGTGGCGATTGTACATATTTGCAACGCGTCCAGGAGGGCCAGAGGGGAGGGCAAATACACGTAATGTCTCCTGGTAATACCATAGGCACATGATGCGCAAATTGGCACCCGAGAGAAAGCTTGAAACGTTGGCTTCAAAGTCTTTGACATTACTAGCCTAGTATGTGATCTTTGAAGGTTTTCGCAGTGCGGAGGAGACGCAGCACATCCGACACAAGATAGAGACTGCCCGCAATAACAATGGGTCTCCCATTAGCAACAGTCGCTGCCCAACGCAGTGCACTAGATAAGTCTGCACCAGCATCATAGAGCTGTGATTTTTTGATCCCAGAATTTGTAGCAGCGGACAAGATGTCTTGAGCATCCATAGCCTGAACCCATGGCATTCCGTCTACAGCCCCAAACTCGACCGCAGCCACAAAATCGTCTGAGTGGAGCAGAGGCTTCAAAATGCCCTCTAGTTCCTTCCCCTGTGAAGCTGCCAACACCCAAATAATGCTGCTTTCATTCTTCCGCAACCGTTTATCAACATACAGTTGTAGAACTTTTGCTGATTGAACATTATGGGCACCATCCAGGAGAACAGGCTCATATCTGCCAGTGAGACTTTGCATATCGACTAGTTGAAGACGTCCAGGCCAGTTTACGTTCAGTATTGCGGGCGACAACCGGTGCAATGGAGACTCCTGCTTTGTGTAGGCTAGATGGAAAGCTGTATACGCACAGGCAAGGTTTTGCCATTGATGAGGCTCGTAGTCTTCTTGAGAGTGCTCATCGAGGAATGATGAGTCCGTTGAACTAAGAACGACATCTGTACCGATTTCCTTTGCGTAGTCTTCAACTACTTTCCGAACAGCAGGGGAATTGCTTCTGTCCAAGACACATGGAACTCCTGGGCGCATTATGCCTGCCTTTTGACGCGCAATTTCTTCAATTGTGTTTCCCAGGAAAGATTGGTGGTCTAGTCCGATCTTTGAGATGACCGTAACAGCCTTGTTTCGTATCACATTTGTAGCATCCAGTCGACCTCCAAGACCAACCTCCACGACTCCCATCTCAATTTTTTCTCTGGCAAATACCTCGAATGCCGTGGCTGTGAGGAGCTCGAACTCCGAAGCGCCAATACCTTCCGCTTTATTCTTCTTTATTATCAGATCTTCAGCCTCGCGAAAAACGGGTTCCTTGATAGTCTGCTCGCCGATGGTGATACAATCCCAGCGATCGATCAAATGCGGCGAGGTGAATCGCCCGCATCGCACTCCACTGGCATCAAGCATGGCAGAGAGATAGGCACATATTGAACCCTTGCCATTGGTCCCTGCAACGTGTATAGCCTTCCAAGGCTGAGGAATCTGTCGGACCAGGCGGCTGATGCGCCCCAATCCGAGTTCAATCATCTTTTCAAGGGTGCCAGCTATAGGAAAAGCAGCACCACCAGCACCAATTTATATGTCCAGCAAAATCGAGGGTTTATAATTGGTGGTTACTTTCTTTGTGGGGAAGGCCGTAGAAACAAGCCGGCACCTGATTGCCCAATGAATTCCATAGGCAACATTCAAAGCACCAGAGTCACTGTTGATGATTGTGTAAAGTCTGCTGTTGTGTGAGTGCTAATGATTTTGGATCACCAGGATGGGTGAGGTGAGGCGAGCCAACGTTGACTAGCCTCTCTCGAGCCTCTCCAGGGCTCACGCCGGGTAGATTAGTCATCAAACCTGAGGAGCCTGGTGAGCTGGTGAAGCCTGTAAGCCTGTAGAGCCCCGATGTAATACCCAGGTAGGTAGTTGTCATAGTAGTTATGTCCCTCTCCTTTTCCTTTCCTCTCCTCTCCTGCCTTTCTAGACTCTCCTTCATCTGCTAATTTCTCTCTGTATCCCAATTCATCCACTACCAAGCTAGCCACTTATCACTTGTAACGCGGCTGTGATTAAAAGAGCGCTTAGGTCCATTTTCATCCAGAAAACGCTCCTGATATTGCTCTCTAAATGCCCTACACTCCCTAGCTACATAATTCCTCTGCTCCTTTCTAGCTTGCTCCTGCTCCTCCTCTTGTATCAGTCAACGGATATAATCCTTAGCTGCAAGTAGCCGGCCCTCCTTCCTCTTGTTTCTTCCCACTTGTTTTTGCTAGGCCTAGATATACGGTTCAAGGCATTCTGGGGCTTGGGTAATAGCCTGGTTTATCTGGTAAGACTGCGGGGGGCTTTTCTATTCTTCTTGCGACAGAGCTCATGTTTATGAGATTAACCGTGGCTAATAAGGGAGGCTTATAGGTTGCTGGCTCGCGTGTCCTTCCTGCTCATCCTCCTACCAGCTTGCGGATCCTAGAACTACAGTAGGTATTAGTTTAAGACCGTAAGAAACCCGTAAAGTGCTGTACCTTACTCCTGCTCTTGCGCCTGCTTTTATGACGCGCGAATTACTCGAGTAGAGTTGTTTGATAGCTAGACGGTAATAGCTATTGATATCAAGCGCGCAGGTGCAAGCTAAGCAATAGAGTCGAACCATAGAGAGCGAAGGGGAGAACCTGGAATACCTACCTACGGAGGTACAGCGGTGAAGTATTCGCACAAAGCTAAATGTACTAAAACAATCTACCCTTGCATAGTCTAGACTTATAGCCTGTTTAGGCACGCACTGTCCATATGAAGTCATATAGAAACAAATAGAACACCTAGGTAGGCTAAGACACAGATCGCTACAGGGG
>QGMG01001188.1:0-11364 GCA_007825325.1 Lachnellula cervina
GGGTTGTTTTTGAATTTACCGGGGGCACCGGCGACAGATATCTATTTCCAAAATTCAGCATCCTAGAGTATCTGCCCCAAGGCCAAGTCATCGCCTCCTTTCTCATAGTCCGGAAAGGCAGCACAAGTGATTCAACAGCTTACGATCCTGCGCTGGACTATTATCAGCCCATTACCATCCGGTTATATGCCCATCAAGGTCGACAGCTTGAAGCATTGCAAAAGATTGTCGCGCCCGCTGATGAAGTCCGGAGATATATGGATGATATCATGGATAACATGACCAGAGCCGAATACGTGCTTCTAGCCATGCGTCTCCCTAAGGAAGCGGAGCAGCCAACTCCTGAGAAGGAAAGCTCGACTGAAAATATAGAGCAGGTAGACAATCAGGTTTTATGGGCTACGACAAATCCAACGCCAGTTGCCGTTGTCAAACCAGCGAAACGGCTTCTGACCGAAGACGAAAAATATCAGGGCTTCATCACTTCGATTGCTGCGGCTCCAACGTGAAAGAAATTATAGAAGGGTAAACAGAACTTCTATTCCCATTGTCATATTGCGGTGGAGTTTTGGGTATTTATTTCGCAGGAGGCAAGGCCGGGGAAGGGTGGTTAGTAAGGCGTCATAATAAGGTTTGGGAATGGGAACAAAAGCTCTCGTACTGTATCTCTAGGAACATTTATGTGTGAGGAATAGTCTTATTTAATGTGAGGCAATTTGAAGGAAGCTTAGATTGGACTGCGGCCACGTGTAGTGGCCTTTTCAGGTATGTTCTTTCTTGACCGAAATTCTCGCCGGTGCATATGCAGCCTTACCCTTTTCATCTTATTTTCCTGATGCAGACTACTGTACGAATGGGAACTCATGCTTTTCGTTCGATCTATATGCTAGCTAACCTACAGCAAGCACCGGTATCCCTAGTCTTTCTTTCAGTTCCGCCGCCAAAGTATACTTAGGACGAATGTCAAATCCCCAAGTTACCTGAAAATCAAATACCATGATACGATCCCAATAAAGACTCTGACCAGTTACAAGGTCCCACCGAAAGGGCGTCTCAAAGCAGGCGTAGTTGCTGTGGGTCGGGGCCCCCTTGCCATGCTGTTTAGGTCTACTATCAATGCCTGATACATCGCTTTTGGTGAGTGCCCAAGTCGGACCACAACTGTGTCCATGTTGCCAAGTGTATCCCTCGGGTGTATGCGTTAGAAGTTTGTTCAACTTTCCGTCCGAACAACTAGACGATAAAAGTATTTTCTCGTTTTCCTCCGTGAATGCTTCCAGCGAGATGCCATCAGCACCCTCAAACTGTTCATAAACGCCCTGCCTAGGTCTTGCGCCTGTAAATATCGAGGCACGTTGCCCGAATATCTCTGAGACTTTTCGTGATGGCTCTGCCATATTCCATCTTCCAACGACTTACTAGCACTAAGATTAAGCCATCCGTAACCCACACAACCATAACATCATCCTCTCCTTGCTCCGAATATTGCTCACGCAGATCTCATAATCTATACAGCAAGTCCAACACGAAGCAACACCCGTACGCGCTATACCCGTTGTCGGGTGCCCCCCTGCCACAGCTTCTCTCCGCACACAACTCACAAGCCGGTCCCAACGGTCGTTCTCATGCTTACGGGGCTCGAACGGGTTGACGAGATCCAGATGCTTGCACACGTGCATCGCCAAGCCCCCCGGCTTCGTGAGCTTCCAGAAATCAGACGCGGGGATCGATATCCAGAGCTGGGAGCGGAGCAGGAGCGAGTTGGAGATTAGGCGCGGGGGGATGCTTAGAAGCTCGGTGTTCTCCATGCCCCAGAGGCGTGTAGATCTTGAAAATGGATGATTAGTCTAACCTCGTAGAACGTCACATGCGCTCAGGAGTGCGCACTGTTGAAGTAACACTCTACTATACCACTTATTTAATGGTTCAGGGTTCTCACTAGCAACGTACCGTTCCCAGGATCGGAACAGCGAACCCATCAACATTAAATTGTCAAATCTTTATAAAGGTTGTGTATAAGAAACGATATGTTACACCGAGAAACATTCGTGTTAGATGTTGTATTCTTTGCGCGTCGCATGGCATGTCCCACGCGAGCCTCGCTTATGCACTCGGTCAATAAAAGGGGCTGGTAGGGTATAGATAAATATACAGAAAGCCAGTTCGAGGATGTGCAGGTACGTAATACTTTTTCTCTACTATCAATAAGCTTTTCGAAAATGCCTATGGCATGCTTACCTCGCGTTTGATATGGCTAAGCACACCCTGCAAACTAAGCAGGTTACACAAACATTTTACAGCTTGCTTCTGTTGGAGTAGCTGCCAGCGTCCTGAGATTTATAAGCAGGCTTGATAATTGTCTCGTCGCTCTTGCAATACTTTTAACTAGCTTACTATACCTCTGGCAGTTTTACTGACATACTCACAGAAAGATATCCTACTCCCAAGTTGGTGGACCTTGGTTTTGTTTAGTAGTATCGCACGTACGTAATATAGAACAATGGAAAAACTTGTTGTTTATTTGAAGTTCTACTATGCTATACTAAGAATTAATATAATACGAAGGAGTCAAGGACACTTCTGTATATTCGTTCAAAGGCATAGCTTTTATTTCAAATTTTAATCAGCCATTTCCATTTGTATTCCAAACATGCCCAGCGTGCCATCAAAAAGCTCCCCAACGACAAGAGAAGGATCCCACCAAAAAATGCGACAAACCCGGTTGGTCCAATAGTAGGTAGAAGCTCCGCGGCAATCGGAATGCAGATCAGGGTCCTAAATTTCATCAGCAGCTTTCAATGTTTAAGACTTCTCAAACTTACGCAAATGCCACCACTGAGTACGAGGTACCATAAAATTGGCCATACTCGTCTGCCTTGCAAAGCTGCCCGATGCAAACAGGAGCCATACTAATGATGCTTCCCGATCCGAAGCCGAACAGGGGAGCGAAAATGTAGAACAACACCACGTGATTGCCGACGGGCAGCCAGAGAGCAAATGTTACGACAAGAGACAAAGTCAGCGTCAGGATCATGGTGTTGAAACGGCCGTAGCGATCGGAAAAGTAGCCAGAGAAGGAACGGCCGAACGCGGAGCCTCTGTTTGAACATTAGCCTAAGAGAAAGTGAACAGATACCTTCACGTACGCATTTAGAATTGCAACGATGTTGAAGCTGGTCTGGTTACTGAACCCTTGACCCAAAGCATATGTTGGAAGGATTCCAAGTGCCCCAAATAGGACAAACTCGAAACCTGGGCAATGCTAATATTAGCACACAAGCTGGCTTGTTTTGGGGACATTTAATCTCACACGCAACTCCCATCGTAGCCCAAGAGAACCTTGCATCCTGAAAACATCTCAAGTCCACCGTCCCGCCATTTTTTCTCGGCGGTAGTCTTCCCCTGATGCACAAATTTCCAATCGTCATCATTACCAATACGATCAAAGCAATGAGCCTCATCGCCCAAGCCCAACTCAAATGCTCAAAGGCCGGCTTCAGAATCAATGGGAAGGCTATACCCCCAACACTCGATCCCACAAATGCAATGCCAGAAGCAATGCCTCTCTTGACTTCAAACCTGTCCCGACGAATTAGCATAGTAAAGAGTCAAGTATTTGAAGAAAAGTTCCTCGGCTCCCGTAAAGGAAAACAGCCTCTTAGTATGAGAATAAGCCTACCAATGCGCAACAACAGCAAGAGCAGTAGTAGTCAGGAACGCACTACTAACGCCACTCAAGATCCCATAAACAAGCATAAAATGCCAATACTTGGTACATTCCGCCAAAAGCACCAAACTCACGACATACAACACACTACCGGGCAACAAGAGCCATCTCGGCCCATATCGATCAAACAAGGGTCCAATCTGCACACCCAGAAACAAGTTCATGAATACATTGACGGCAAGGATCCATCCTACGTCTCGAGAAGCATAAGAGGAGAGTTGATGCGCCTTCCAGTATGCCTGGAAGAGCCCGGCCGAGGAGATGAGGCCGAACGTGCCGGAGATGATGGAGAAGGAGCCGAAGATCACGAGCCAGGCTCTCCAGCCGCCTTCGGGGAACGTGTAATCGGCTCTGGAGCGGGACGTTGTGGTCGGTTCTAGGTCTTGGAAGAGATTGGGGTTTTGGGGGGCAGAAGTGGGGTGAGGCGAAAGCTCTTGCGAGAAGATGGCGTTGCGGGGCATTGTGTCTTTTATACGCTTTGGTATGTTTTAGATGAATGAGAGAACTAACCAGATAGATATAAGAACATTGTGGAGGGTAGTTGGTGAAATGTAAGAAATTTCTCAGCGGGTTAATCACTTTTGCGATTGTGGGGTTGAAGGGCGTGTGACGGCACTAGATTGACATGGCAAGGTCTACTGCCCCATGCATATTCTTTACCGCTTGGAAAGCATCCAAATAGGCAAGTCTATCCAGCGTGTACATACAGTTTTGAAATTCCTTGACAAAGGACTTGGATTCACCAATGAGTCCTAGTAAAAGCCTTTCAATACTTCTTTATACCGCTCGCTGCATGCTAAACGATTAGTGATCTGTTCCTGATCTGACCAAATTGCCAGCTCGATCAAGACACGATATTCTTCGTAAAGTATTTACACCTAGAACTTGCATCAGAGATTATACTCAAAGGTCCTACCGTAGTGCAAAATAACAAGTGTTGGTACTTGTCGTGGCTAGGAAGGCGAAATACTCCGGAGAAGCAGGTCATAACGTCGTCACAAGAATTAATTTAGTCCTCAGCGATGGTCACAGTTCGAGCGATAGCTCGGGACTGGTATATGATGCACAGCAAACATCGTGCAAGATATTATTACTTGATAGGGGCGTTACCTTGTGTCAAATAGAAATATTCCATTTAGTAAGAGAATAGCCTCGAACTTCAAATGACTCCGAGGTCTTAACTAAGCTACCCTGAAATGTATAGTCCAAGTATCTCAATCTTGGGATCAATCAAATTCTTCGAAGCAACTATACAAGCATACCGGTAGGTGCTTTGCGGCTTGCGCCCGCGCCCCTTATTCACAGAATCTGACCAACGTCAAAAAGTAACATATCCAACGTTAATGATACCAACCGCAAGATCGCGGTCACTCACTTGCATAATCTCCTAGCTTACTCTAACTTCAATACAGAAAATCCTCAATCACATAACTAAAGTCTTATCTCAATTATAAAAAATCCTAAAAGCAAGAAGCAAAAAGTCCACTCCATCATCCATTCTATCTCTACGCCCTCTACGCCCCAAACAAGCAGCAAGGAAAAAGCATAAATACAAGAAAGATACCGGAAACCCATCACATTATGATTGCATTTTATGATCCATCTGCAAAGAATAAACAGCACAAGAAAAAGAAAACAGCGGCAGGGAAATAGAATTCCTTAAACTTAATAACCCCTTTCCCCAGCGTTATTGAACCCAACTCATAAATTACCACCCATCCATACTCTCCAGCCTTGACCTCCTACCAAACCCGCATATATATAAATCTCCCACCACTTTCCTACCCCCATCCACCTTTCTCCCTCCAGCCTCACGTCCGTAAGCCCCCATCTTCCACTTCACCCACCCTTCTCACCAGGCCTCGGTCTCGGCCCCATCGGTTTCGGCCGCGGTGCTGGCGCCGGTTTCTCAGGCATTGGTCTCGGGCCTTGCGGTTTCGGCCGTCCGTCACCGTCGGGATCGGGGTCGTGATCGGGATCTTTACCTCTACGGCCTGGTTCTTCTTCGCTGTACTCATGGGGGGGTTTCTGGGAGCTGGGCGAGTGAGGAGTGTGTGGTTGTGTGATTGTATTGTGTGGTATTGTGCGATGGGGAGCGAGGGTATGGAGGCGGATTTGCGGTATCGTGTTTTCCATTGCGCAGTTGGGTTGGCTTGCTGCTGCTATGATTGTTCAGGTTGCTTTGCTTTGGTGGATGGGTGAATGGATGGTAGGTACAAGTCAGTAGAAGAAGGGATGTTAAAGGGAATTACATAGAGGGTTTGAATATAAGGAATAGGAAAGAAAAGGTGATGAGTCCATCCGGTTTGTATCTATCTGCATTCAATGGATAGAATATGAAATTGAATTTGCGTGTCTGTCGGGGCATCATACATAACATAATTCTATCCCATGATTATGTCCAAATAGAGATGGATATTCCTTGCAGGCCTTTGAAAGCTACTGTAGGAGCATTGCAGCCAGTAAGTCGTTAGTTGTCAAACTACCCCGTATACTGTGTTGCTTTAAAGAGGTGGAAGTGGAGTAAAGCCAGGGCAAGAAAGGGAGGATGAAATCCAACAAGTAGCATTGTATTCGGAGAAATCAAGAGCTGGGGCTTCGGTACTGGAAGACGAGCTTGAGAGGCAAAGAGCTGCACAGTAAGAGTTAATAATATACTGCATTGCGCAGGAGAAGAAGAAAATCATACCAACCAACTTGTCCCAACTGAAACCGTAATCCCCCGTATACAATGCCAGCCACTGAGGCAGCTAAAAGAAGGGTACAACCGCATGCAAATCTATCCTCCCATCAACCAAAATCCCAAAAGCCCAAAATCTCCAAAACTTGAACAACCAACTCACCAAAAAAAACCCCTACTCAAATCCAAATCCAAATCCAAATCCTCCGCAACATGCTCAATCATCTCGTGAGATCCAACCCAGCAAAAACATCCACGAAGAAGAAAATCTATCTTCGTCCTGGGTAAAGCAAAGCAACATTCAAAACCACACTCCCGAATGTATTGAAAAGGTTTACACCAACTACACTGATAATAATAACCGCTGCTCTGCGGTTCGAAAGATCGCCGTCCTTCATGCTGTTCACCATCTTCTCTCCTTCTAATTGTAGTTTCTGCGGTTGCTGTAGGATGGGGTGGTGTGATGATGGGGAGAGGGGTGAGTTTGAGGGTATTTGTGGTTAAGGTTGTTGTTTAAGGTTGTTGTTGCCATTATAAGTAATATATAGATGGTTGTACTTAGGTTGTAGCGGGGAAGGTAAAGGCTGACCTTTCAAAACCTGAGGGATCTCTTGGCACTTTGTAAAACAGCTAGACAAATATCCATACGTCAATTCGAAGAAAAATAAAACCTGATAAGTACTCGTAATCCAAACACCAATTCGACAAAAGCAAGCATAATTCATCCGGTCCAAATTTCAGACTCCCCTAATCCACTACTCATCCAAACCTCCAAACCAAATCAATAGTATCGAAAAACGCATCATGTGTAAATAAACTCCCTAAAACCCCTGGTTTCCTCTAGCTAAAGGACTGCCGACCTTGGGAGCCCATTGTAGACTCTTCCTTCTAGCGGCCATGAGGCGCATCATGACACTCTCGTCCTTCTTCTCACTTAAAAACCCCTTGCCGATCTCCATGCCGCTGTTGTCTTCAGCCTCAGGGGTGTCAAAGAAACGGCCTTTGGCTGGAGGAGCAGTCTTCTGGATCAGCTGCTCGGTTTGCAGGAAGTATGGCGTCTGACCACCTGGTGTCTCGTCACCATAGAGACCGTTCTCACCATATGCGGAGATTGTCTCTGGTGCTGGGGTTGCAGGTATGGGGGACAAGAGCAGAGTTTGGTCTTCGAATTTATCCTCGTTAGAAGACGAAGAATTGGAAGGCGAGCGGATCCATTGCACTGAATCACGGCGTTTGGACTTGGCTGTGAAAGGTGTCTCTCCAACGTTGAACTCCTTGGACGGGGTTCTACTTGTGTTGCGAGCCGGAGTGCTGGCTGAAGAGGGTACTAGAGTACCGTTTAGGTTTGCCAGAGCTCGTGGCTCCATACTCTTGCGTCTGCGATGGCCTCCTCGAGGAATGAGAGCTGTGTCAACAGCATATGGAGCCTCATCAAGCCACTTGTTCTCACGTTCACAGCTAGAGTTTGATTAGCCTAATCCTAAATAGCAAATAATAGGTGGAACTTACTCTAAGACCCAGCCAACACCAACGCAAGAAACGACACCATTGGTCTCTCGTGCCTTTTCGAGGGTTCTCTTTCCGCCGTCCTTAAAGACAACATGCGTAATGCCAATCTTACTTCCATCCTCGCCGTTCCCGTTCCAGCTCCATGACTTGATACAGCGAGCACCCATCTGAGTAAGAAGTTCCGTGAAGAGTACACTGGCATCAGCGCCCTCCGTAGTGTGGACATCGACAAATACAACAGCACCCTTCAAGAGAGCATCGTTGAGATCACGACGTGGAGTGCGAGCTGGCGTTCCAAGTGTGGACCACAGTTCTGTTTCTTGCTTTGTAGGCGTGCTGTAAGCTTCCTCAACTGCACTTGAGACTTGTTGGGGTGTCTTTGCTCGGGGTGTGTTCTTTGTCGGCGAGTAAGAGATGACAGTATTATTCCGAGTAAGACCGCCTGAAGGTCTCTGGACAGGTAGGCGCGAGATACTGGCACTTCGCTTCTTTGGCGGTGGCCTCATTGGGGTCACTTCGGCGGGAGCCTTGAGTGGAACCTTTGATACAGTGTGGCATACTCTTTCAGCGAGAACTCTCTTCGGGGTAGAGAAAGTCTTTGGAACAGGGGTTTGACTAATAGGAGGGGCAAGAGTGAACAATGCTGGATCAATTGGCATCGCATTCTCATCGCCATACTCTTGACTAGCTTCTGAAGGTGCGAGATCTGTTGGTTGGAAGAGCTCTCCATGCTCCTGTTCTTGGGCGGGCTCGGTCGGTTGAAAGAGTTCTTCATACTCTGGCTCTTGGGCAATCTCACTCAGTTGGAGAAATTCTTCATGTTCTGACACTGGTGCAGGCATTTCTTCCTCGGTACCCATGTCCATCTCGTCGGGTTCAAGCAGAGACATCTCATCAGCTTCATGAGCAAGATCCAAGTCCTCGTCATCAAGCTCGACAGGGCTCAATTCGGGGTCAGAGAGCTCTGGGATTTCTGGCTCTGGAGAGATAGCCAACTCATCACGTACAGACATCTCATCTTCAAAGAATGTGCTTTTTACTGGGGAAGGTTGTGCAGCAGCTCCCATCTCAACAGGTACGACGTTGTCTGTTGCGCCGGCCGTTGGTGAGGCCTCTGGAGTAGAATCACCGGCTTCTGACTTATCTGGGCTGGCAGCCAACCACTCATTCAATTGTCTAGCCAATGGCGTGAATCCAATCTTCTCCTTCCGCGAAGACTGTTCGGGGCCCAATGATTTTCGAGACCTTGATGTCCGAGGTGTCTTGTTAATGGCACTGAATGGTGTAGGGGTAGTGGGAGCAAAGTCGTGAGACGAGATGCGGAAGCTTGCAAGGGCCCCTGGCGAATAGGTATTCGAGGCCAGCTCATCTTCCGAGTCGGAGTCAACGAATGGATTTTCATCTTCCTCTCGTAGAGCAAATGCTCCGGTGCTAAAGCTGGGAGGAGATTGTGGGGGTGTGGTGGTTTTATCATCCGTATCGTCATTGACAACAATTGTGTCGGCCTTGTCAACTTCCATTGGGTCATCCGCAGGTTGAGCTTCAGCCGCATCCTCAGTAACCTCAGTAATGGGCTCGGCGTTGACAAGTGCAGGGTCTGCTTCACGTGGCATGATAGATGAGAGGCGACCAGAGAATTTCAAACTCGGCTCTGCAACCATCTCCGTGAGCTCGTCGTTATCATTTGCTTTGGGGCTACCTGCGGCCGAAGCCTTAAAAGCACTCGGAAGGGCCATTTGGCCGGTGCGGATGACACTCTTGGTAATGGTCTTTGGTGTGGTAAATCTCGACATTTTGAATGTGTTCGGGGTTGCGCTGAACAGCGACTTGGTATTGTTGGATCTACTGGGAGAGCCATTATCACTGACCTTTGTTGGCGACTGGGGTCGTCTGGCTGGTGATTGGAGCAGCGATGCTTTGAAGGACGAGTTTGCTGCTGCAGATTGCGGAGCTGGCAATGATGGCTTGAAAGGAGACCGAAGCATCGAATCGCCAAGAATCACTCGTTGTGGAGATGTCTTCAGAGTCTCCTTAAAAGCAGATGGTGGAGGGCGGCGCGCCGGACTGGCCATGACCGATGCTCCAAGATCCTGTGTACTAGACTTGTTGACAGTGATAGATGCTGACAAGTCAAGTTTCTTTGCCGTACCAAAAACGCTTGTCGGAGGTTTGACTGGGCTTCGAGAGAGAGGCTTCATTGGGGTCTTTTCAGTCGTTGCGAGCTCATCGTCGGAAGCATTCTCCTTGGTGGCGCCAACCTGCGTTGCTTTCTTTGGGCTGAGAGGAGAAACCTTTGGTTCCTTTTCTTCAACGACCGCCTTTGCTCGCCCACGAGTAGCTCTAGTTGCAACAGTCGCAGGCTTGCGAACAGGTTTAGCCCGAAGACCAGTACCAATATCGGTGGATTTCGCCTTGGCCTTTGCATTGGCAGCAACAGGAGCAATGTTCTCCTTGTCGGGTTCTTCAAATTTGACGGTTTTCTTGGGGGCGGTGGCTTTGGTGATTGTTGCAGCTCGAGTGCGGGTTGTCCTCTGGGGGGGCTCGGCGACGATGGCTTCCTGTTTGGGGACATCCACCTTCTTTGCTCGCCCTCTGGTGGGTCTAGGAGGTTCAGGTACTGAGGTTTCGGTAGCAGCCGTCTTGGGCCTGCCTCTGGTCGCTCGCCTCGGAGCTGGAGCTGGATCCTCTTCCTCCATCTCGGCCGTAGTTTGGACGGCAGTTCTCTTGGCCCTTCCTCGAGTCGACTTCGCAGGCTCTGGTTCTGGTTCGATTATTTGTTCCGATTCGTGGTTCTCTTCTTCTTCATGGGTCTCGTCGGCTCGAGTCTTGCGCTTGGTTGTGGATGCGGCGCGAGTAACTTTTGCTTTCGAAGCAGCAGTCGCGATCCTGGCTGTTTTGACGCCAGCATCAGTGGTTTTGGCAGCGGCTCGGGCGCGAGTCACACGCTTTGGTGGGGACTGGTCATTCATGGTGATGGATTTAATGGATTTACTTTAGAAATGGAGAGAAGAGGTTACATTGACGCGATTGAGTTTGTTGTATGAGATGTCGTTACTTGATGTTGATATTGAGAAGTGGAGGTTAGCTGTGTCAATGTTTATATTTTGCAGTAAACAGGGAATCGAGTGTTGCCTTGCCAACAAGCCCCGTGCTCCGGACAACGTCACGTGCATAGTTTTACATCGGTATCGGTGAGTTGACTTGAAAGTTTATCTCAATATCCGACACTTCGCTTAGAGGGTTCGTGCCTAAGGCACGAGGATTTACTGCAAGTTTCCTTAGTTCCCTTAGTCTCCCTAATGTCCCTACATTTCTACCGCCTTACCCTATATAGTTAGTATTTTTTATAACCCTCTACGAAGCGTCTAAGAAAAAACAGAAGAATTTTAGTAGTATAATATAGTCTTAAAATCTAATCTTTGCGCTTATATAATTATACTTAATTCTA